>JAJHUR010091089.1:0-17758 GCA_027495735.1 Lutjanus campechanus
TACGTATAAAATGTCTCAATATTTACATAAAATACCATCAAAGTTCTGAGGAGATGGTAAAAACACAATCTGATACAATCTGTAGATAAGTGGAAACTTCTACCTCCAGCCTCCTGCAAAAGGTTGAGTTTACCCACATTTCCTGTGGCTATGTAGTGATATGTTCTGCAGTGACTAAACTTACCCCAGAGTAATATATTATTGTTAAAAGTCCTTGGCAAAAAGGACACAATATTACGAGACACAATATTAACTGTCAGTGTGTGCGTTTGTATTCTTAGAGCATTTAAATTTCCCCCTGGGCTCTTCTGAAACCGTCATGTGACGAGGGTTTGGCTGAAGGTCACGATGTGAGTCACAAAGCAGAGCGGGCTCGTGTTTCCTGCCAGGGGAGTCGGAGAGTGTTTCATGCTTCCTTGCTGGGACAGGAAGTGGAGGGGTAAACAGAGGGAATCCCACATGCTGACGAGGAAACTCCACAGTGCCGTCCTACACTCACCCCGCAGCGACTCTTGAGACTCCCACACACACACACACACACACACACACACACACACACACACACATACCCACGCATAAATGGATGCATTGCTACCCACTTAAGTACACATGTGCATGCACAGGGTCCCTCGTGTCCTCAGTTTGAGACAATGGATTTCTGCGAAGTGTCTGGCACAGATAAGAATTTAAATCACATTTTGTTCTTTAGCGATTTTTTTTGCTCTGTTCCATTGAGTAACTTCTGCGGATATCCACTTTCCGAGCTTTGTTTTACAATGCACAGCATGAAGCGTGGTAATTTATGTATGTGCTTGTTGTCATGGCTTATGTCTCTTTGACAAGGAACATTACCGTGCACTGAAGAAAAACGAGCAGCAAGGGGGAAAAAAGAGTGACTCTGATATGCTTTGCACATGATCACCATCGTGATGCAATAATGTGCAACATGCCCTTTCTAAATTTTCAGGGGAATTAGCCTAGTTTGTGAAATGTCATAGCCATTGCTCACCTTGGCGTAGCGCTTTCTCCCCTGTTAGCATGTGACCTTATTTCTCTTATCTGTGTCAGCCATGCAGGACCTGCGCTCATCTGTTTATGTGTCAGTCATTTGCGGTGCACCAAAATATGTTTGGTAGAATCTGGGTCTGAGGCTGATGACGCGTGTGTGTGTGTGATTAGACGCAGGGTTGAACGTGCATGTGGTTGTGTTGTTTTGACAACAGTGTAATACCACAATCTGCCTAATGGGAAAGTGATCTGGAGCCTCCTGAATATTTGATGTTAATGTAATAGGAAAGTCATAAAAGCTTTTCAGATCTCAATTTATCCAGTCAAAGCGGTCATTGATTTAACCTGCAAATTTATAGATGGCCCCTTCCTGTCCTGCCCCAGTTCACCACAGTGTACGTTATGCCCGTAAATCGCACGTCCAAATCACAATGAGGATTTTTTTTTCTCCACAATTTATATTCCAAGGGGCTTAACTATCTCATTTGAATTATTTACTTGTGGGTTTGATGGAGAGACTGGGGAGCAACTATTGATTGGAGAGATTTAGTGCCTGTTGGCTAAGCTAAATGGCAGCATGTGATGGTTAGTAGAAGCAGTGGGGGGTCTGGCTATCAATTCTTCATTAAAAAAAATATGCAAGGAGGAGTTATATATATACTCAACAAAAATATCAATGTAAAAGTTTTGCTTTTCCTCCCACTTTAAGTCAAAATGAAAAATCTAATACTTCTTCTATGCACACATAAGATTTATTTCTTTTATTTTGGTTAACAAATTTGTTAAACATCCATGTTAGTGAGGAAGATAATCCACCTGACAGGTGTGGCATATAGAGATGCTGATTAAACAGCATGATTATTTATTATGCTGCTGCGCCCTGGACTGGTCCCAATAAAAGGGCACTCTAAAATGAGCAGTTTTATCTTAAAAAAAGAACTATGGCTACCTCACATAGGATTACAGATTACAGATTGGTTAGATTTAGGTGCATGAGAAGAGACTGGTTAGAATTAGGATAAGAATATTTCACAGGCAGAGCAGGACGGGCCATGACCTTGCCCTCCTGGGGAACAAATGGTAGCCCTGTGTGAAATAGTCATACTTCAGTGCCTAATAAATGCTTTTTTTCAAAATCAAACTGCACATTTGAGAGCTGCATTTTATCGTGACCAGTCCGAGGCACACCAGTAATCATTCTGTTTAACCAGCATCTCTCCATGCCACACCTGTCAGGTGGATGGAGCAAAGGAGAAGTGCTCACTAACACTGATTTTAACAAATTTGTGAATTAAATTTGAGAGAAATAAACCTTTAGTGTGCATAGAACAAGTCTTTGATCCTTTACTTCAACTCATGAAACATGGAAGCAAAAACATAAGTGCTGCATTTAATTTTTTTTTTGTTCAGTATAAATACGTAGAACAGAGGCAAAATCCATCTGTCATTTCTCAAAATATACTTTTTACCAAAGGCCAAGAAAACTGCAACCAAACATTTCACGCTGACAAATTTTCATAAAAGAGGCCTCTGGAGCATTGACAAAGCTGTCACAACAGATTTTGGTTTGCATTTTTTCAAGCCGAGCAGCACCTTCATCAGAAACTTGCTCCTACTTTGCAGTGTTAGGTGTTGTGGCGAAGGTCTCAGGCAGCAGATGAAACAGAGGGTCGCCACTAAAGGCCTAAGGCCACCGACCCTAATACTGGCCCAGACTGCCACACTTCTGTGATGATGATGATCCGAGGAATCGTGCATGTGGGTCAATGAGCGCCTGCCAGGGCCGCACGGGGGGGCAGGCGCAGGGATCAATACATAATATCTTACAAATTGAATTCGACCTGGATCGACCCAGAGGGCGTGTGTGACCGGCTGAGAACTGTGGACGAGTGCACAGTAAATCCTACTGATCAGTACAGAGGGTAGAGAGGAGGGGGTGGGAGGAAGGTGGGGCGTCCTCTCACAGGGGTGTCTGCTCAGGAGAAGGAGGCGTGAAGATGAGTTGGGTCTAGAGGGGGGTGATGGAAGGGAGAGAATATGGAGCAAGAGGGGTGATGGAGTGAGGGGAAAAGACGGAGCTAGTATTGGTTTATCACTTCCAGTCAGGGGGTCACTCTCTTCTCCCTGTCATTATCTTCAAGAGGCTTCACCCCCAATCTGTCTCTATAATGGTGGGCTTGTTTGGACACAGTCAATTTTATGGTCTCATCTGGGCTCTTCAAATGTCTATTTGTGTCTATGTGTATCTGTGTGTGTCTGTGCATGTGTGCTCAGATACAGTCAGGCAATAATCTTGCGTTTCAAACTAGCTTTAAAGGTGAAGTTCAACATTTTGGCAAATAAGCTTGTATACTTTCTGGTGGGGAGTTGTGACGAGATACCACGCTCATGTCTCTCCCTTAAAGGTGATTCTGCGAAGCGATTCTGGAGAAAAGTAGTTGATTGTTGAGTTTCATTTTTGTTGAGTGGCTTGGTCAGTCAACTCCACCAACAATCAACTATTTTTCTCCAGAACTGTTTACCCCACCTTTAAATATAAGGCTACAGCCAGCATCTCGTTAGCTTAGCTTAGCACACCAAGGGAAACAGTTGGCCTGGCTGACAAATTCCACCTACCAGCATCTCTAAAGCTCATTAATTAACACACTATACTATATTGTTGTTTAATCCATACAAAAAGTGTAAAAACAACATTTGTGCGTTTTTTGCGGGGTTATGTAACTATTTATTGGCAAGGGGTAGTTGCCAGGCAACCAGTGGAGACTTCAGGTAGTTACTGATTGCTGCCAAGAAAACGCCTGGTACATAACCCCCTGTAAAGTGCCAAATTGTCGTTTTTACACTTTCAGATTTTGTCCTGATTTAACAACAAGATATAAGGTGTTAATTAATGAGCTTTAGAGGTTCTATAGATAGATTTTGTTACCTCCACACAGAGCCAGGCTAGTTGCTTTAGGCCTCGTGTCCATCTGATGTTTTTTTTTTTTCTGGCAGAAAAGTGCTGGCATGACACTGGGCTGTAGTGTATGTGCAGGGCAAGAAAAAAAAACATTGCACATGGCTTTGATTTTATGGTTGACATTAGCACAGGTTTAGGGAAATTAGAAAGACTAAGAGGGACGGTAAAGGAAATGACTGATTTTAGACAAACTTATATGACTTATGTCCCTATTCTTAGATTCACATTTATCTTTTCTCTTTTATTTATGTGAAAAAGCCTTTCTGAAGAGTTGATAGATTTTCAACTTGAAGCACTTAGAGTGGCTGCAGAAAAATGATTTTGAATGATTGCTTTTAATGTATTAAGTGTGATTCTTAAGTCCATATGGTTAATGTATTTTGCTGCATGGTTCCATTACCAATATTGAGATAAGGATCAATGTGAAGTCTTCTACAGGTTTCTGTTCCATGAACATCAACTATGATAAAAATCTTCTTTGCACATTAACAGTTGAAACCAGCGGTTTAAAATAACCCCTTCTTCAGCAGAAACACCTGTGTGAACTTTTTCTGAAGTTATTTTCACCAGCCCAAACAACCTCAGTTCCACACTATTATTCAGAAAATGATCATTTTCTCTCAAAACAAAAACAAGCTCGGGGCACACTGTTCCCCTGCTTTCATTTTTGTAAGCGCGGTTGGTTTTCAGAGAAACCAAAAGGAAAGTTAGGGCCATAAAAGGTAATTTACCTACATGATGTCTGCAGTGTCACACACATTGTCTGACGAGTCACAAGCGAAGGCCGGGGTCAAAGTGAAAAACAATCTGTGCAGCGGAAAAGCTCTCAGTCAATTTTAACCCAGAAGGCCCTTTGGTATCGGCCCGGCTCCGGTGACACGGGGGCTGATGTGTGGGTGTCGCTTACACGGGAGTCTCTGCATACAGCCGGCCTGCTGAGGTTGAGGGCACATTCATTTGAATCTGTCTAATTGACATGTTGGGATCGATGGGGGAACAGAAAGCCTCTCTACAGAGTCCGCCAATACAGAGCCGCTCCCCTGGGCCCCCACACGCTGGGGCCCGCCACCCTATCAGTCACAACCATAGCAGTGAACTAAAAGACAAACCCCCTCACCCCCTCCTCACATCACTTAAACACACACACAGATGGAAAAAACACGCACACACATACAGACTGGGAAACAGACACCAAACGACCACTGCAGACACACACACACACACACACAGACAATCAAACACACAAAATCCCTATTGATCATCGGCCCCCTGTCGTACCAGAGGCCCCACACTGTTTTGGGGGAGGCAGGAGGGAGGGCGGCATAGCAGGAGGGTCCCGGATGATCCACTGATCCCACCGTGGACAATTGGATCACACTCAGTGGTATCTACTGGAGGGCTGGTGATGTGTCACTCACGTCTCCTTTGTTACCGGACAGCCTGACACATACATGACATCATTAATGGAAACATAAAGATGACAATGACTATTTTTCATTCAAACATTGATTTTTAAAACCCTACCAGCCCCGTCTTCCTAAAAATGACTTCATTTACAAGTAACACAAACAACATGTGTCTTTTTTATCAACATCTCAAGGAAACATTTATATTTAGAAATCTACAAACTGTTCACTGCCAGTGCAATGTATGTCATTTGTTTTCTCAACTAAAGTATGATTAATGTTGATTTGCCTATATTTAGATTACTCAAAGTCTTTGGTTAGGGTTACTGAAAGATCATGATCATGGTTAAAGGGATAGTTCAGATTATTTTCTGTACTGTGTGGTTGTATGAGGTACTTAGAGAGGGGCACCAGCATGGAAGCTGAACATTTTACTGCTACTGACTATCAATAAATATCTCATATGACCCCTCATCAAATAATTTGAACTATGCCTTTAAATACTTAAGAAACCTCACTGCTGACTTTTTAAATACCTATTACAAACCACAGGATTTAAAATGGGAGACTAGGGTTTGTTACCTGTGTCCACGTGTTGTTAGGTTTAAGGTAAGGTGGGAAAAGATGTTAATAGTTGCTAAAAATAGAAAAATAGAAATAACTTACATTTTTGTAACCATTCAGTACTGAAAAGAAATGAATGTATTTGCCCAACCGTCCACACTGCTCTACTCCTCACTGATCTCAGTGTAAGACATAAGTCATATTTCCTGGACGGGAAAATACATTGCCATTGAACATAATCTAGCAATGACAGTTCCTCAGAAACATATTCAGGGAGGAAATGAGCCAGTCATAATCATATTTTGTGGGAGATATGGTTGCTGATACACTGAATTAAGCCTTTAAATATCAACAGCATCACTTGTCATTCACTATGTTAGCTGCTAAGTAGACATCTAAGCTTTTAGTGTAAATATATCTAAATTCCATTTTTGTCAAAAATGACACTTTTTGGTTTGTTTTTTTTTCATATTATTTACCTGTTTATGTAAAGTTTTTATCACCTTACGTGGTAGTCGAGATGACCTCATGACATTTCTAAGAATAAACCACAGTGTGTGAAAATACATACGTTTTTTTTTTTTTTTTTTACTGCCAACAAACAGTCACAATTAAAGATAGTGGACCTAAACTATCATAGTCAGAGTCAGAAAAAAACACCACATGTAATTTGTATGTAATTGTTAAACAGAAAATTCTAATATCAAAATCTCCCACATTTCCAGAAACAGTACTGAGGACCTCAGTGTCAACAGCGATCCTGGCTTGTATTTGAGCCTAACATTTAAGAATATATATCCATATATACATATACAATATAAATGTTCTTAACCTACATAGGACTGTCTTTTGACTATCACTGACCTAACAGATTGAGTAAAATGCTTCCAACAAAAGCACGATTTGGCAACATAACTGCTGACACCCCAGAAAACTCACTGCCACAGACACAGATGTTTCAACGTATGGCTCTTCTGAGAGATTTACGGTCATAAATCATAACCACTGACAGACATGGAATAACAATCCTGAGTTTCCATCACTGTGTGTGTGTGTGTGTGTGTGTGTGTGTGTGTGTGTGTGTGTGTATGTGTGTGTGTTAAGGGGTTAATGAGTGGAATGCAATTTCTGAGGAGCTTAAAACCCATGAGGCATCAGCACCTGTCCCTCGCCACTCAGAGTATTGTTGGAAAAAAAAGAGGGATGATGGGGGGAGTTGGAGAAGGTAGGGGACAAAAAAAATCTGATGTTTGTCTGTAGATGTGTGTCTCCCATCATACAAGCTACACAGGCTCAGTGTGGGTGGTGCTGGGCTCAAGCTTTAACCCAACCCTTCCCTATCTGCATGCATACACACCTCCTCTTAAGCCCCCTATCCTCTTGCACGTGCCTTATTCATTATGAGCACCCCCACATCAACACACACAGACGCACACTTGTATTCCCTCCACTACCCCCTTTTAAAAGAGGTTTGTTGTCTATGGATTTAGCCTTGAGGGCCAAACGAAATCTGACCCCCTTTTCTTTAAACCTCAATCCTAATATACAGCAGCAGCATTAAGAAGCAACAGCTAATTACAAAAGGATAAGGCTGCGGCTAATGAGTGAGGAGCTGTTGTACGACGGAGCTGGATAAATCTGTATGGATGCAGAGTTTCTAATTAGGCGGCGAGAGGGAAAAAAGCGAGGGAAAGATGAGCCAGGCCATGAGGGAGTAGGTTTCTTAGCCCAAGACAGTTTTCTCTTTGACTGACAACAAGACACCTGCCTCGATAGCGCGAGACCATTTTTGTTGGCTTGAAACGTCCCTGTGCCCGGTTGCATAAACCGCCTTAAAGCCACCTTAAAACCACCATTTCCTTGTTAAAATGTCAAAAGTAATAGGAAACAGTGCATTTCCTTGCAAGCTGCCAGTTGTTCTAACACATCAGAGAGTAACAAAGGAAGTCAGCAAACGTGACTAAAAGCAACATGAATAAAATTAAATAATACTTTGTCTGTGAAAACGATTTCTTTCATGATGTGAGTCATGTCAGATTGGTTTTCATCAACAATGGTGGTTGTTTAACAGTAAAGACACCGAATGCCATGATCTCAAGCAGAGGTGGCAAAAGTACACACATTCTGTACTCATGTAGAAGTACATAAAAGCACATGAAAAAGTTCAGGCTCTAAAATATGCTCAAAGTATACATGTAAAAAGTAGCCCTCTGAAAGACATTTCTACCGGCTGTTTCTGTGTAAAGCTAACTGAACCTCGTCTTTTTTAGGCAGTCGAGCATACATTTTTTTCACAGTGTTACCACATCATCTTATTTCTTTACATTTTTGTGTTGTGTTTGTGTTTAAATGTTATTGATTGTCAAGTCTTTTAGTTTTCATCTTATTAGGTGTTTTTATGTTGCTTTCATCTTGCATTAAAGTTAAAGTAACAAGCCTGTTTTTGAAAACGTAGGGAGTATAAAGTACAGATATTTAACTTAAAATTTATAGTAAAAAGTTGTCAGAAAAGGAAATATGTAAAGCCCAGATACTTGAAAAAGTATTTGTACTTAATTACTTCCCATTTCTGATCCCGTGTTACCTCACAATGTTATCAAACTACATCTTTTGTGATTGTTTTAATGTGAGAGACCCCTAGTGATAGAATTCACATCTTATGTGTTTTAAGTTTCAAACTTAAATTTGTCCCTCAAACAAAATATTTTGCAAAGCTGAGAAAATGAAAATGTTTTTCTCCTTGAAGAATATCACATAATCCAAAATAAATTTACCCCAGCCATAACATACAGTATATATGGCAAGAAGTAAGACAACAGTTCATGTCAGTGTGAGAAATCTGCTGTGAAATAAACCTTATTTGAAGCATAATGTAATGTAATGCAGAAATATGAAAATTACTGTGACAGCAAGAAAGGAGAGAGCCACTAAAACAACATATCTATTAGTCTGTGAGACAAAGTTACGTTAACTTTTAGAAAACTAGCTGCAAAGTTGTTCATGGTCACATCTAATCTATACTCTCTAAAAAGATTAACATTGCTCATAGCATCCACTGGCTTTTCCCTGTCCTGAAAAATACATCTTGGTATCTCTTCCTCGTCTTCAGTCACCATAAATTCATTTGTGCAACCAGAAAAGTGGTCACTGAGAGCCTTCTAGCAATGCATAAAGGAATACCTAAGTAGCTAAGGGTTAGAGATCAAAGGGCTTTTCCTTACAAAATCCTCAGGAAATCCTCATGGTGATTTCATGCAACTCATTTTTTCCTAAGGCAACCTCAGCCTGACTGGTTTTATGCAACCAGGCACTGTTTTGTATTTAAATGTTTTATATTTGGAGCCACAATGACTGTTCAGCCTAAATGGGTCAACAGAGTGATTAATAGAAGCAAAACACACTTAGTGAAGGGAAGAAAAGCTTTAAACTTCATAGGTAGTTCTTGCAGGCAGTTAATAAAGGAATACATTAACTGCTTCAGCCCTGAAGGCATCATGGGGTATGACATACTCTATTTGAGCCATGACCTAAAAATTTGACAGCATGACATGCATGCTTCTGGCCCTTTTTTTTCTTTTTTCTTTTTTTTTTCTTTGCTCATTCCCTAATGCATCTATGCATCCCTGCCCGCAAGTCCTCCTCCATTTCCCAGTTTGCACCATCTTCAACACCCTTCCAGCTGGTGGTGATAATTGCTTTGTTCCGTCGTATTTCGTCCTCTGAAGCCACACACCATAATTTCACAAAATTATCTGATTGCTCCCACATTCTCTCTATTATTTTGGTAAAGTCCTGTTGGCATCATACTGGTTTGCATTCCCAGCCAAAACTGAGAAGCACAGATTTACCAAACCAGTGGTTGTGTCAACAATAAAACTGCACTCACTCTTCACACACCGCTAAGCTGTAAAAGCGTTAGTGTTAGAGTATAAAAATGTGTTGCAAGCATATTGCTAATTTGGCATTAACACAAAAAGCATTAGCATATTCATCAGTCACACTTTTGATAATATGCTATTATTATTGTTAATGCCGTCACTGCTGCTTTTAAATCATTGTCCTTGATAGTGGTGAACATATGGGGATTTTCCAGCACAGTGATTTTCTTGAAAGGACAAAAAACACTGCCAAAATACTTATCGTGCGTCTCGTCATTTTTCTGTACGCATTCAAAAGTTCCCTGCAGTATCTTTGTTTGCTGTGTGTGTGCTCTGCAGCTGCTGCCTTTTAGTCGTAGCGTACTAGAAATGACGTCAAGACAAGTGAGAAAGACGAGTCTCTCTCTCCCTCGCTGCTTCGGGTTTCAGTTTGTTACCATGGTAGCAGCTGCCACTTCCTGCCAGAGTGGGTCTTCCTGTGTTCATTCATTTTTGTGTGCACGCTCCAGAGGAGTTACGAAGCGCTCTGTTTACATTACCATATATGGGGTTTTATGAACAATGGGCACAGGGCTTCCCCCAAAGTCAAATAAACACCATTAATGGCATCCACACACGCACACACAGCCGGTACACACGTGCACACACACAAGCCCCAGCACACACACACAAACACACATACACAGAGCCATGCTCCTTATCAGGCATTCAAAATTTCACCCATTTGCACACAATTATCTCCACTTACAGTTAAATGGAATGTAAATGTGTATGCTACTTGACATGAGATTTAAAAGGACTGTGGAACAAAGGAGAAAGCATAAAGCAGGTTAGATCTGAGTCTGTTATTTGATCTTAATGTTAATTATGCCGGGGCTTTTATACACTACGCACTGCACGGCATGAGAGCAACCTAACAAACAAACAAACATTATCAGAGCCATTCTCCTGCTCTCGTCAATTTTTCTGTCCCTGTTGCAGAAGAGCTTGTCCTTGTGTGATCCTGAGGGGGTCAGAGGGGACAATTTCAATTCTTGGCCTGTACAACTGTTTTTGTTGCCCATTTAAAGTTTTTTGGATTTAAATTAATGCTGAATATTTGCAGAATAAGTAAGTAGCTGTTTATGAGTTTATGAGTCTCAGGAAATCATTAATAATCTTTAAGAAGGAGTATATGCTCATAACGGTTAAAGTGAGCAATATGTTAATAGAGGCAATAAAGGCAGGCAGTCACTGAACTCCAACTCCCAAGTCTGCATTTTAGGAGCAGTTGGCTTTTGTGGATTACGGATTTAGCTTTACATCAACAAGCAACTGACATTTCTAAACAACTGATCAACCTACAGTGTACAGTCCCTTGTCAAAATATTATGTTGTGCTCATTTTGTGTTTGTGTCAGTTCAGCGTCCATGCAGCCTGCAGGCAACCTGCTGGAGCTTCGAGACTGTGGAGGAGGAGACGCTTCAACCACAGATTGTATATTAAATCGGGTTTCAATCTATTTAATATACTGATTAGGGCTCCAACGCTACTACTGCAGTCTTACAGAAACAGACGATTTATCGCTTTTTTCAAAGCCACCAGACTCCATTGATAAAAAAAACAATAATTTTATCTCACGGGGCGTCAGGGGCTGGATTTTTCTCCCCAAGGTTCCCCTCTATGTTGTAATGAGATCTGCACCCTTGAGGTTGTCTCTCTTTTTGGAGGAGGTTTGAAATTCACCTTTTCTCAGTGGAAACTATGTTAAACCCACGCATACAGCCGGTGTTTCCTCGCTGCATGCTCTGCAAGGCAACAAGAAAGAGGGGGAAATACTGAGAGAGCCCTAAGACTGACAAGAGAGAAAGAGATGGCTGTCAAAAAGCATTCTTGTTTTCGTGTTTAAGAGGAGCTGGATTGGCTCCCTCAAAAGAATCTCTGTCCTCTTCTAAACACTGACTACTGTCCCACATACTTTGGGCTGATTAGCAGGATCCCTGCCCTGCCTGGCGTCTCGTAGGGAGGAGCAGACAAGATCACGCATGGCTCGCTGCAGAAAGGCCAGCTCATTTACATTCAGCACACAAGGCTGCATGCACCCGGTCTGTATCCATGACCTCAGCTGTTTCAGCACACTGTAAAGCCATTCCATAACTCATAGCACCACATTCACTTATAGGGGGCCAAGGGTGGATGGATGGAAGGGTAGCTGAATAAGTGGGGCGAGAGGGATCGAGGAGGTGAGCAGGCAAGGCAGGGAGGACAGTGCAAAAATGTACATTTATCTGCCTTGCATTCAGACTTTAATGCTATCCCCTCCCCCCCTCCCCCTCCCTGCTGCCCTCACGCCCTGCATGCTCCGGCTGCCATAAATACCTGTTGGAGGGCATCCAAACCGCTGGCCTGCCCTTTTCATTGAGTGCTTAGCACGAGGAATCACATCATTTGTACAGGAAGCATGGTCAGCATGGAGCGGCAACACTACACCTCTCACAATTAACTCAGACTCAGGCCTAATTAGGCTACAAGCCTGAGTATCTGCTGTAGGTGAGGCTCTGGAGACTCCAAACTCTGCCATGTTATAGATGAGAGCAGGTTTGTACCTTGTTAATGTTGGACTGTCCAGGCCAGCCCCACATTAAAGGGATAGTTTGATTATATGAAGTGGGGTTTATAAGATACTTATCAACAGTCAGTGTATCAGCTGCAGTAGATGCCGGCAGGCATGCCTCCAGTTTTGTTTGTTTGTTTGTTTTAGAAGCAGAGGGTAGTACCAGCATGAAAGCCAAACAATGAAGTGGACAGGGTCAGGAGCAAAAGGTTTTTTTCAGTCAATTTAAAAAAGGTTCACCTGTTAAAATCAATATCAGTTTGTTTATATCATATTTACAATATTTTCATCATTTTGCTTTGCCATCAGACAGCATCTTCTGATGAGAAACCGCCGTTATAGACGCCAAATATTGCTCAGACCAACCAGACTCCATTGGTGAAATCAGTCATTTAACCTCTAAGAACACAGAAGTTGCAGAGCTGCCAGTGACTCGATCTGTTTGTTTGTTTGTGGGTTGATATTTCAGTGTTTTAAAAGGTTAGTTCGGATTAACCAAGATCACACAATAACAAAAACAAACTAACAAACTGACGCAGTGGTAGACCAGTAACTCAAGTGTTCTGCTCTGATAAAATTATTGATTTTGCCAAAAGTGTCTTGTAGCTTTGGAGAGAGTGATATTTGATTTATATAATGACAGTTTCCAGTTAGGTGGAACCTTTTTTAAGTGGTTAAAGTACCTTTTTTGCTGACCTTGTCCACAGCAGTTCATTGCTTAGTTTCTGGGCTGTTTCTCTCTCTGCTTCTCTTAACTGGGGGCATGTCAACTGACATCTACTGTAGGTAATACACTGACTATTGACAAATATGTAATCCAGCATAATCCAGACTATCCCTTTAACAGCCCTGGATTGCTGCTTGCTGCCATATCAGGCTGTATTGTATAATATGTATATATGTAATTATACTGTAGATTGGACAGGGTTGATGTCTGTCTGTCTCGTCAGTGCTCTTTTGTGCTAAAATAATCTGTAAAGGCAGATTAACAGAAAATAACTTGTGCTATTTCCTTATGAGACAGAGGTTGCTTTTTTTTTTTACTGGTTTGCTTAAATGTGATTCAGGCTACAATCATTTTCATGCAAAGCTCCAAGGTTGTAAAACAAACCTTGTGCCAACTTGCAAAGATTGTGAATTTGCGATGGCAGTTCTGTAAGTCAAAGCAGTGTACATTCATACATGAAGCAGGGAGGGAGATCGAGAAAGAGCAGCAGAACTAGAAAGAGGTGAAGGAAGCTCAGCCAATTTCACCCCCACAGCTGCTAAAGGTCACTGGAGCAACTGCTGAAAGGTACCTGATCTTCTACTCAGAGGAAAGAGCGAGAGAGAGGGAGGTGGAGGACACCAACAAAAAGAACATTTGACATACGACAGTTACCAGAAACCTCCTTAGTGGTAAATCTGTGAGGACCAGCAACACTCATAGTGTGTATGAGGCTTGTGTATGAACGGCCCGCACTCAGGGACAGTAGAGCACCCCTACAATATTACACTAATACAATAATGATCCACAATTATAATGAGAACCTATCATTTTCTTTTATCCCAAATTATTAGGGTTATTATGTTCAGAACAAAATACATTTCTGCTTCAATTTCAAAAGCAGCTGAAACACTGACACAAAAAAAAACCCCCTCAAGGTTCATGTAGTAGCTGTTCTGGAGCTTCTGTCAGATCACATGATCTACCTTAGCAGATGGAGTTGGCGAAGTTGTCACAAATTTAAAATTGAAATTTTCTTAAAGGGCTCCAATTTACAACAGCATGACAGCTGGGCTCAACTCTGTCTGCTGAAGTGATCAAAAGCTCCAGAACAGCTACTAAATGGACCTTGAGGTGACACACTGTTTTGTCACCTGCCGTTTCCGAGGTCAAGAATGAACTTTGAAGCTTAAAGGTCCAGCGTGTGCGTAACATTTACTGTAGTTTATTTTAGGGCAGCAACTAACAATTATTTTCATTGTCAATGTCAGTTATTTTTTTTAGATTAATCGGTTAGTTTATCAATGAAATTTAAACATTATTTTGTCGAGATCACAGTGACTGCCTCTTAGCTATGAAAATACTGAACATATAATTTAAATAAACATTTGATGTTACAGGTAAAACCAATTGTTAATGTTAGCTACATAGAAATCCAGTTAGCTACCCTGTCCATACTACTAGTACTACTATGGAAAAAAATATTTTGGGACCGTAGATGAGGATGCTGGTGACTGGTGTGTGGGGGAAAAACAAGCCCCAGAATAAGTTTATGGCAGTTTACCTCAGGTTTGAGCGTGAGGTGTGAATAGCATACTTAAAAAAGAGCATTTAAATGTTGCTGTTGCTGTGCTGTTAGTGCTGTTATTCTAAAAGTGTATTTGCACATAACAAAGGAAGGAATAGCTGGACAAAAGAATAAGGCTATACAATTTATATTTAGTTTTGAAATAATCCAAAAGTAATGGAAAGTAGTTTACTTTAATATTGTGATACCTGGAATTGGTCACTTACTACATTTTTAACAGGTAATTAATAACTGTATCTGAATACATTTTGAAAGTAACCCTCCTGAGCCTGAAAATCAGGGAACAAAGTCAATAATGTCAGGATGTATGAATGAAGCGAACCAAAATGTCACTTCACTGCGCTCATCAAGTTAACCTTTACTCACAGCACAAGATAAAATAATGCATTGCTTTGAATGGTAACATTCTTATATCTGCCAGCTTCCAAGACTGAAAACAAGAGCTGGCTTGAAGCACACAATGTCCAAGGTCACCTTCCTTACATGCAAGTTCACAGCTCACTGTACAGCGGGTCGATGTGTGATAAGAGAACGATCATTCTGAACCGTTTCATCATCTGTGCATCACGCTTGTCTGTGATTGGTGACAGGGAACTCCTCTCACTATATGTAATACCTTAACATTTCCAATTCCCTCTCAGAAGTATTTGTTGTAATCTTAAAATAAATTACTGTACATTTGATGAGAGAACTCTCGTTGAGCTCCGGGAGCTGGTTTTGTTGCTAAGCAGCTTGATCCATTTATATTGCAGTACAGTAGGTTTGTACTAAAACTGCTTGCTCGTAGCCTCCGCAGAGATGATTTCCACTTCTTTTTCTCCCAGCCTGGCGGTGTTTGATTAGTGAGTGCCATATGTCTGGGTGGGTGTACACATCCTGTTTACCCAGTTTGCAGGGTTTATTTTAACCATGACCTCTGTACCATTTCCCCCAGGGTCTCGGGGTCAAGCTCAGAGGTCGGCTCCACATCGATGGGGATAGACAGCTGAACACCTCTGAGTGTAATGTGTGCATGTGTGTGTTCACTTGTCCCGCAGTGGCCCAAAGATGGCTCGTTCAGGGTTTCACAGAGGAATTGTGTGTATGTGTGGTGTGTGTGTGTGTATGTGTTTGTGTGTGTGTCTGTGTGTGTGTGTGTGTGTAGCCTGAGAAAGATATCAAAGGTTCTCTTCACAGCCTCACAGCTGCATAAATATCCATCAGGTAATGTTTCAAACAGAAAGCCATTCTTCTCTTTCAACTGTGCAGGGAACAAACAAAAATAGACAAAAGACAACAAGGTCCCTGCTGACCATGCGAACAGCCCTGGGTCTTACAGAGGAGGAGGAGGCTGTAAGGCCGAGCTCTGATGTTTATGCCTCGATCTGAAGAAAGAGCATCTTCAGTGTGTTTGCTTCATTACTCTCTTGTGCAGATGGGGCTTTCATTAGAGCAAAGATGTTGTTTGTTGTCCTTATGTAAAATGATAAAAGCATGTACTTAATAAGAGACCAAACTGCATGGAAACAAAATGTGGAAAGAGAAGAATGGGAGGGTTTTGAAGAACAACATGATATGAAAATTAAAAGCACTTTTTAGCCTTGAAATAAACCCCTATAGTGGCTGTTTCATGTTGTTTTCACTTTGTCTATATCCTCTACACATTGTAAGTTAAAAAAAAAATAAACACAGACATAAAGCAGACAATGCACCAAACGATTCACTGTTACACTCACTTTTCTTTTTTATTTAATTTATCCTACACTCTATATTTATTACTGTATTGTTTTATACTCATGCTTCAGTAATAAAAACTACATGTACTTGCTCTCTCTAGAGAGTTAAGATGATTTACAGATTTACAGAAGCTAGCCTACTGCTAGCAGCTGGTTAGCTTAGTTTTTACACTTCTTTTGTACAGTTCACACACATGGGATATAATGATATGATGAAATTTAGAGCTACTGGGATGCAGCATTTGTTATCGTTGGACAGCCAGGCTAGCTGTTTACGTATTTCTAATCTTTGGGCTAAGCTAAGCTAATCATCTCCTGGCTGTAACTTCTGATTTAGCGTACAGATATGAGACGGGTATTGATCTCATCGTCTAACTCTGTGCAAGAAAGCGAAGAAGCATATTTCCCAAAAATGTCAATAACTAAATGTCTGAAACTGTTTCTTTAAACATCCAATATGTAAATTCCGTGGCTAGGAATCTCTCTCACTTTAAAGCAACAATAAAAGACTTATTTTAAGGATGTTGTGAAGTAGCATTACGGATAGCGTTATGTAGCGTTAAGTTCTGGATGACTCTGCAGTTGAACATTGCTGGACACATTTGGGATAACACGAGTACACAACTTAACAAATATATAAAACAAAATATAACGAGCGTGTTCGGACATTTTAATACCGAAATTATATTATAGCTTTAAAGGAAAAGTCTAACATTTTGACATAGGCTAGCCTACTGCCAGCAGCCAATTAGCTTAGTTTATGAATCAAACAAATGAGGTATGATACGTTATCTGTTCCACTCCCTTTGGGCCATGTGTGTAAGTTTGCAGAAAATGCACACAAATACGGACATAATGAATGCTACTGATAGAATGCTCCATCCGCATCCATATGCATATCTAATGTTAAGCATAAATGAGCCTTAAGGCGATTTATAGAAGCTAGCCTACTGCCAGTTAGCATAGTTTTTAAAGTGTTTTTATTTTTATTTTTATAAATGAGATATAATGTGTTAAAGCTGTAGTATACGATTTGAGAATCAGTTGATAAAGATTGAGACGGTGAGAAAAATTTGAAAAAAGCATCCTGCCCACACACACACACCCCTCCCCTCTGTGCTCCTGTGGACACTCCCAGACACACCCCCTCTACCAGAGCAACAAGCCGGCCCAGTAAACAGACACAGAGCCAGCCTTGAATGAAGATGAGAGCGCACCGTTCACAAACGCCATAACGAACACGTTCACAATCAGCGGCGGCGGTGGGTCTCAAATCAATGCCAGAATTTCAATGTGAATATATATTCAATAAAACAACACCCTCCCACAGCTAGAAACAGG
>JAJHUR010091090.1:0-75440 GCA_027495735.1 Lutjanus campechanus
CGTATTAGACATCAGGAAAGAATATGTTGTGTAATATGATTATATTCTCTCTCTCTCTCTCTCTCTCTCTCTCTCTCTCTTTATTTATTTATTTTTAGTTGCCTTGTATTAGAAAGAAGAATTCGGGGCATGGACGGTATAATGGCTAACAGCCAATGAACTAAACCGTGTTTTTAGGAAAACCCACCATAATTGAGCTCGAGATCAGAGGCTATTGTTCTTCCATCACTGTGAGCAGCAGTGAAAGTCAGGGAGCAAGTCGAGGCAGATCATGAACTCAATTGCAGGGAGAAATATTTGTTTTCCACTACAACTTAGAGAAGCAGCCAAGTTTGTTATTCAGTAACCCAGCGAGCATCTTATCAGGGCAAAGTATATTACAGAAGGATACAAATGTTCAGCCTGGACTGTGGGTGTAGAATGGCCTCAAGCTTGTTAAAAGGGCCTGGTCAAGTTATGTCGGATTTTAACAGCCATTCGCACAGATTGACCTCACCAGCATTCTGAAGGCCCATAAAGTCTGAATTATCACCCCTTTCGCTCGCAGGGGGCACGCACAAGGCAGGGAAAGAGCAGCGCTCAGGTATGCTAAAGTCATCCATGATGGAATCTGTCAACTCTGCAAATGGCTCCCTTTCGCCCTGCTGCCTTGTGTGTTTTATCAGCTGAAGGAGTCGATGACAGAAAGTCTATTGAACTCTGACTATCTCTCCATACAAATGATTTCTTTCCGTCGAGCAACGTTTGTGTTAGTGCAGATTTTGATTATCAGTCAAATTTGGGCCGGCTTGACATTAAGAGTAAGAACTGAGGAGGTGCTACTTGTCAAAAGGCTCGGCCCCCTTTGTTTGCTGGGAACATCCCTTATTTACCTCGTCTCAGCTCTTCTTTTTCACCTACTCTCTAGTAATCGTAATTATATTGGGAAATTCTATTTGTTGCAAGGCTGCTGACAACCCTCGAGAATGAAAAATACAATTTAATAATTTGCTGCTGCCAACACATCTTCAAGCACAGCAGGATTTGGGGGCAGAAAACAACGGGTGGGCTTTAGCAGCATTATGAATGCTACTGGATCATTTTTTGAGTGACAGATAACAAGCTTGGAGGCCCAATGAAGTTTTTCCCCAGATGAGTATGGAATGCTTCATGCTAGTTAACAGACCTGTTTATTCCTGCCAACATGATCTACTGACTCTTAATATGGAAATACAATTGATTGACACAGTGGATTCATTATCTATAGATTTTTTTATTCACTGGTTTTGGTTAATCAATAAATGAGCTTGGCACATGTTTTTAAATATGAATGAAATATTAATCATTCATTCTGTCTCTTAAAAGCCACTGTTTTCTTTCCAGATTTACCCTGCAGATGCTCTGAAAAGTCTTGCGAGTATTTATGCTGTTGATAACCCTCAAAAGGCAGAGTAGCCTAAAGATTTCTTTTTTTCAGACCTGTGTTGCTGTAGTGGAAAATGGAGAGTTGGATTTGGGCATAGCGAGGGTTAGGCTGCCTCCTTACATTTTGTTTCCCTCCACTAGTCCAATTTCATATTGATGAGCTCTGCAGCAATTCAAATTGCATGTCTTCTTTAAACATTTAACTAGCAAAGAGAGCAATCACACTCTTTGCTCAAATCCTGCCTGTGTTGAAAAATGCAAATGCTATTGCTGTGAGGGGAAAATCAGAAAGAGGCACCTGAAGAAGTTCAGATTTTCTGTCTAATTCCAGCTATCGGCTCTGTCTTACAGGTATGACCAGCTTGAAAATGCACCACATGATCCACCTGATCAATCCTTTGTAGTTCATCAGCGGATCAATAGTAATACTGAACTGTAATCTCAAATAAAATTGCAACTTGCTCTCAAGGATTTGCCATGCTGCATATGTATTGTTCCACGGGTGACAACTGCATAAAACAATAAAGTAGGATTCCTCTCTGATATTTGCAGTGAAGTCCGTAGAGAGATCACTGACACTTCTCCAAAAAAAAAAGAGCCTTTCCTTTACCCTCATGAGTTCAGTTCTGGGTCTCCTTTTTTTTACAAACTGAAGTTTATATGAATTCTTAAAGAAAATGAAAACATACTTCTTTGCATCAGTGCTGGGTATGATATTGCTGTGTTATTCCCTCATCATTAATAAAAACAAATCAAGAGCAAAGGATTCTCTCTGTATTGTTCTGTTGACAGCTCTTGCTCAGTCCTTATGAAACACATCGATGTGACAACAATGTGCCGAGGCTGAACGTGTCAGATGGGGAAAAAAAGAATATGTCAAAGCTACAGTATTAGTTGGAACAACACAGTGATGCTCGACTGCTACTTCTACTTTTGGGACAAATGGGCCAGAAGTTGCTTTGAATGACTTTTTATTTTATTTTATAAATCTTATGAAAGGAAGTAAATTGGTGAAATAACTAAATTGGTAAGGTCTACTTTTTTTCAACCCTGGCTTTTATAATGCTCATTCTGGAAGCTCCCAAGGAAGCTGCTTAAAAATGATAATCCGGGAGAGGGAAGGAGAATCTCCACAGACCTGCCTCAAGCCCGCTTTCAACCCTATTAAGAAATATTATGCAGCCTTCCAAAGAAACCCAAACTCCAGCTTTAAACTGTGCTGCCTGCATGCCTTCCCCTGGCCTCATCCTCTCTGGCTTAATATGAAAATCACAGAGCACCTGTCAAACAACCTATTGATAATGAATGATTTGTCTCTGACAGACTTTCATACAGTTTCAGGTGCATTATCAAACATTACAGTCTAACATTTTTCTATTCTGAATTTGACGTAAGTGGTAATTATGCCCCTCACCCCCCGTTTTGGGACTTGATTTGCCTTAGCTCAACAGGCAAAAATTGACTCCTCTCAGTCAGTTTTTTACAATGATTTACAAGATCAATACAATGCCTAAAAGTTGTTCTGGCCCTCAATGTACCTCTAACAAGGTGAAAAATACAGATCTTAGGTTTCTCACACTACCACACTAAATCCCAAAACAGTACCGCATAGAAGAGTGCTCTGCCAGGCTTCAAGCTATATAAGTGTGGCTGCCTCGGGCAAACTGTGGGACTTCGCTTCATTACATGTAGCAAACACTTCATGCCGGGTCAGAAAGCATTGCAGATGTGTGCCAGACTTTTTGGTTGTTTTTGTACTTAAAAAGCCATGCAGCCCTCCCCTCATTGTATCAGTAAGCTTAGTTAACCTTCCTCTTAGCTGTTTTAAACAAGAATGATTAAAGTACATTGGCAAAGTTATCTGTCCTCTGTTATCATCATCTATAACTGATCTGTCAACACTGAACTGTAGCTGCAGGCTGTCTCTACTGCTGCAACGTTATACACTATAAAAAATCATACAGGAATTTGGTGGAATCAACTAATCTTTTCTCAGTTACTTATATATATAATTAAATACACAAGTCAAGTTAATTAAAGCTACCATAAGGAGTTTTTAATTGGTTATAAAACTGTCTCAATTTAGAACAGATGCCTCTGTATGACCTAAATAAGAAAACAGGGACATCATTGAGAAGATTGGCTATTTCTATATAGTTATTCTTAATTCCTGCCACATTTTCCCAGCCAAAGTTACAGTGAGTAGCACATTAGCCAGTTAAAAAAAGGATGAAGGATTTTTATTTAGATAATTAGATTTTTGATGTTATATTTTGTGGGTATAACCATGGAAACACTACCACTTTTGACCACAGGGGCATCCAAAAGCAACACAATATGAAAGTTCCTTGAAGTAGCTTTAAACTTTATTTTTAGAACACTTTAGAAATTAAATACATGAGTTCTTCTAACTAGAGGTCTTTTTGACTTGAAATGATGAGCTGAGTGAATGTACTCTACAGAGTTCAATCAACTCATACAATTAAGTTTCTAAAGAAACATAATCAGCACATTAGCAGACTTCCCAGCATGTATTTTTTGAGAGTTCTTTTTCATAGTTTGAAGAAAAAATACACAATGAAAACTTGCTGTGTGTCTCTAAGATAAGTCATGCTTGCTTTTTTTCACAATAGTGAAACACTCCGAATTGTGATGAACATTAATATTGAATTCAGTCCCTACCCCTTTACACTTAAATAAATTTAAGCTCTTTATCTAAAGCGAAGAACTTCCTTTTCACATTTTCTCAAATACAACTGAACTAGCAGTATGTCTATTTGACTATAAACCGATTTGTTTTGAATTATTACAAAATTACCTCAACTTGTCTTTTTTCAAATTCAGTAAATGTAAAAATTTTAAGGCAGCCCAGATACTAACTTTTTAAAATATTAAGTTTACAATATTTTGCAGTGTTTTGCTGCAGCTTATATGATGGATTTTCTTTTTTAGCAGCAGTATCTTTCAGTGATAAATTATGTAGGGATACAATGAGGTATGAATGGATGTTATGATATAACATCCCTGCCCATTGGGGGGCCTTGTTTACCCAGTATGCATCTCTCTGTCAGGGTGAAGGCAGACAGAGAGGACCCCTCAGAGTTCAAACCTCAAGTATATACAAGCTTCTTTGCAACCTGAAGGCATGTTATTCTGGAATTTGAATGAATGCATTAAAATTGCAGGATATTTGATTTGTTTTAAGTTTCACTGTAAGGCACTTGGACAGTACCCCCCCCAAACAGTGAGTGTTGCTCAGGCGCCGTCCAGCTCCACATGGTCAGTGATATTTTGTGGAATTACTCGATCAGTACGGGCCCCTGCTTTAAACTCAGTCTTTTGTCAATATCCATCATGGCTGGAATTCTTACAGCACTTGCAGTGTTCAACGACTCCTTTAAAGATGGTCTCTCTTGTGGCATATATGTCAATTTGTCGGGTGATTTATTTGTTGGCTAACTGTGCTGGTATCACCTAACTCATTCAGGTAGACAGAGTGCGTGTGTGTGTGTGTGTTTGTGAGTCATAGACGGAGACAATGAGCGAGAGACAGACTATGCAATGCAATCATACTTGGCCTGCATCCACTCCCACTGTAATAGGAAAAGCAGCGTGCAAGCATAACTCTCTTGAGAAAACAGGGAAAGATGAGAAAATAAGTGGGTCAAGCACAAGGCGTGAGGGGTAGGACTGGTGAAGAGGACCCCACTGAAATCAATGCACTCCTCAAGGCTTGCTTTGGTGGGATATCGAACACCAGAAAAGTGTACTGTGGTGGTAAATGACGGGCTGAAAGCTGGAGGTGCCCTATCTGAGTTTGATTATATCATTCCCAAGGCATTCTTCGTCATCAGATCTTGCGAGATAAGTATCATAATAGTTGTGTATTTTTGCTCTTACAGTAAATGCTGCCCAAATTGTCGGCCATTATTACACTTGTCTCCCAAGATAGAAGGAATGATACATCACTGGTGTTGTGGTGTTAAAGAAGCTAATTGTTCTGCCAGTCCCTGAGCAAATGCACACTGGCCTTCACAGCAATTACCAGGGGTATTAAAATAATGATGGAAAACAAACAACACTCACAAAAACCAATATGATTTCACATATTTAGTCTGACCTCCATTTATTGTCAATTTCACACACTGATGTCGTATTGTTTTCAGAGTGAAGACCATTTGGTAGAAAGCCCTGACCCCTCAGAGCAAACCTGCCAAGGTTCTTAATTGGTTAAAACTTCATTACTTTTTATTAGAATTTGCTCATGGGCATCAGTCAACCAAGAGAGACTAATTAGTTGCAGCATAGAAGAATATTCACTTATTATTAGTAGTAGCATTATCGTTTTATCAATCAATTCAGTGCAAATTCAGCCAATTTAACAAACAAAACCACACATTCATCTATGTGTAAATGAATGAAGGAGAGGATCTCAACTAGGCCTTCAAAAAACCTTTTAAACCTGTGTGCTGATTTATCTGAATAAAATGGCAATATTCTGAAAAATCACACTCACCATTTTTTTTTTTTTATGCCACTGGATAGTCTCCTGGTACAGTAGGTGGAAAAAGGCAAGATTGTTACGAAAGTAACAAGCAGGGTTGTTTCAATACTGATATAACAATCAGAAATGCCTCTGATAAAGCCTAAAATACTGGATCCGGTATCGGCAAGTGTGCAAGCCTTTGCACCGATAGAGTATCACATAATTTATTAGCTTCTGAACCTGAGCCAGGCCATGCAACAATGATAGCAATCATCTGTACAGCTTCAGTGACGCTTATGGTCCTTTTATCAAACAAAATATTCTACTTCCATCCATATTTGTTGCGTTGAGCCTTTCAAAAACATACACAAGAGAGGCATACACCTGTATTAACAGAATGGTGAAGCAGCAATCTAACAGCACCACAAATTACATTCATTAAAGAAAATTGATTTAATTATAATGTTGCAACGGCAAAAAATAGCATGACAGGAGGTCATGAGTTTCTTTTCATGAATCTATTCCAACTTCTGGGCTGATATGAGCACTGTGTGCTGTCATGCCAAATTGATCACCTTCTAAATGTCTAGTTGACCAATCAGATTGCTTGGTCAGAACTACTTTTGACACTGTTAAATATGTTATTTTTTGTGTCTTTTCAGTTGAGGAGATCATAAATAGCCAATTATGTGCTGTAACACAGTAATCCTATCCTACCATTTACTATCCTATCAAAGAAGGAATAGAGTTCAGTGTTTTGTTCTGACACAACTTTACTTAAAAACAAGTCTGAATCACATTGGAGTCTCAGATGTACGTATATATGAGTGTTATATGGGGCAGGACCAATGCCTTAAGCTTTCACACTATTGGCAGACTAAGTCTACAGTTCTGTACATTTACAAGTTAATTAAGAATTTGAGACAGCATTCAACAGACAAAGTAAAAGTACAGGTTTCAGAGATGAAAGTCTTTGTCTAATGTTAAACAGCAAATTTAAAAATGGACAAAATTAAATTATTACAAATTTAAATTAGTTACTAAGCAAGATTTTACACTGCAAATATCCAAATGCTCTTTATTTTCCAAATTACTGTGTAATTCTGATAATTGCTTTAAATTGGCCAACACTACACTCATCTATAAATGTTTACGTAACCTGGCTGCTCAGGTTCTTAGTGACATATTGAAACCTTTTTGGGCTTTTGGCTCAATTACCAGGGGCGCTGCTGTGGGAAATTGCAAAGTGCTCTGTCACAAAACCTCCTTCAGACAGACAGCCTTTTTCTATAAAGGGGATCAACATATGGAATCCCTTACGCACACAACACAAAATTGACCATAATTGGGACCACTTTAAATACAAAATGGAACACTTTCTGAAGAGCAACCAGGCATGATGGAATCATGGGTGACCTCGAGCTCTGTCTCTGTCTGCTGCATCCCCCTTTCTTCCTCACTTTCTCTCTCTCTCTTTCTCCAACTCCACTGCACTTTGTAAAGTTATGTTTTTAAATGCCAATCAACATGGCAAATTAGCTTCTGATAGAAATATCATATTGAATATGTTCAAGTAAATATATTATACATCAAATATTTATTTTATTCAAAATATATGCGCACTAATGTGGAATCATATTACACTCTAAAAAGTCAAGTAAAGCAATTTGGGGGACCAATTTCACCACTTAATTAAATGCGTGTTTGCAAGATAAATATCATTATTCATTGATTTGGGTAAAACTTTTAAGTTGCAAACATTATTTTGATGAATTGTGTTGACATAAAAATGTTTGTAATTACATCAGCATAATATTTTGTATAATTTAGACAAGAAAATCTATTGGAGCAACTTTTTTTTTTTTTAAGTTGTCAACTTGAGTACTTGTGTTGACAATTATAGTAATGAAATGCATAGCACTTTAAAATCCTGCTAAATAATGTGGAAAAACTAGTTGGAACAACTTTATTTTATGAGTAATCAATTTTTAAACTGATGAAATGCTACCAGTTATTTAATAAGTGGTAATTTAAAAATACTTTTGATTGTAGAGGAAAAGCCAGTTCCCCTAAATCAGTGTAGTTTGTTGGTTAAACATAATTTCATAGAAACTTTCATGTTTTAAAAAGGTTGATGAAAGCTATTTTTAAAACTATAAACTTTATTTTGTTGTTGTTGAGCCGAAACATTTGTTTTTACAGTGTGTGGAGTTCCAGTTACTGTCAACCATTCATATAAACTTAAATAATTTCAAATCATGTCTTATTCAATATTTCTTCCCACCAGGCACAAAATTTAGCCATCAACACTCTGTGGCATTTTTACACTTGAGCTTCTACAAAATTGAAGCAAATGATAAAATAACAGAAACATAATATAACTTTCCCAGAGTCCTCAGGGGAGAATCCAACATTTCAATGTCATATCTGCTTTATATAGTGTATCAATATGATTCTGGCAAGAGCTTTAATGTAATATAAAACACCGTGGGTCCAGACCAGGGGGAGGAAAAAAATCCCATTTACAAATTGTGTCCTCGTTTGTTAGTGGCACGGCACCTCAATTACCCAGTGAGCAGGTTTTTATTTATTCATGCAGACAAAGTCACGTATTCATGAGGATTAACCCAAAACTCGCTCATAGACTGGCAGGCACAGATTGCATATTTTACCATATGAGGAATAGCTGACGCGTTTACCCTCAGAAGATTGAGAGAAAGCAAGATGAGAGAAGGAGGAATGGCTGAGTGAGCTTTTGGGTCAGTGCACGGTCAGTTTCACTAACTTTATTCTGATTTGTGTTTTCAAGAATATATAAGAGGGTATTATGAATAATATGTGTGCAGTGGAGAGCGCTCTTGCATGGGAGAAGTGAAAGAACATATGGCGCTATAATATGAGATAGGAAATAGTCTAACACTTTGTATTTGTAACCCGACTGCATGTTTTTTTCCCCTGGAATATGGGCGTTGTATCTGAAGCTGCAAAAACTATTTGAAAGGAAATACTGCCTGAACAAATCCTAATACAACATCCACATCCACAAACAAGCTTAGAAAGAAAACAGACAATATATGCATCAATTCCCGTAACTGAAAAAAACTCATACAGTGTTACACTGAATGGCAACAAAATGCATTCCCTACAGATCAAATGTACTCTCTACGGAAAATATCAAATCATCCTAATAGCCAAACTTCTCTTCAGAAATTGTTAGGGAAATCCTCTGTCCCCTGTCATATTACCCACATTTATCAGGATGCAGCATAGCCATTACGTCTGGGGGTTTATCAAATTATCTGCTTGCAGAATGGCCGAAAAGGGACACATTACAACCAGCCGACTTTGTCTGAGCTGCTGCAAAGCAATATTCCGGGATGCTGCAGCAACCAAAAGCAAATTATGGTGAACATAACGCAGAGTTCAGTGGAGCGTTAACAGAATGGATGGCCCTATCCTGATTTTCTATCTGTTGGGACAGATGTCCCTAAGTCCCTGTGACTCGCGAGGTGGACGGCCCTGTAAGCGATGGCAGATGCTCCAAAGGTAAGACAGATGGATTTTGCCAGGCTTCTGTGAAAGTATGCACATTTTTTACTTTGGATATATTAATATTAATCATTTGCAACACAACAATGATAATCGCAACGCCTCACTGGAAATAATAAAAGAACAAAAACTTGAAGGAGCAATATGTAGCAATTGTGTGTCAAAAAATGCAAAAAACTGCAGTCTAAATAGCGAGTTGGAGCAATAGACCGTATATTAATTTGTACTTCAATCAATACTTATCAATACTTAATAAACGACCCCCCCGCCCCAACTAAAGGGAGCTCAGACAGGCTGCAGGAACACTTGTCAGTTGTTTGTCAATGAAAAGCTAAGCCCGTTTTCCTGCAAATACTTCTCCAAGAACTCCAAAAAATGTGAAGAGGGCAAACAATAACACAATGAAACAGAGGGCACCAATTCAGCATACCACAGGTGATGCGTTGTTGTCAGAGAAGCGAGTGCTGCAACTTAGCATGTTTCTATCTGATCTTTGAAGATATATCATTGTCATTTCATGATTTATTACAGTAAATATTTTTTACAATAAATTACAGATTTCTCCTTTAATATCTTAAATCTCAGCTGTAATGTGTATTTAATATAGTGTATTTTCAGGGTATTCTATTGGAGCACAAATCTGAGGAATAACCAGAAGTGAGGACGATTTGCTTTCTCGACTTTATAGGCAGAACATGTTATTCAACACTGAGAACAGTCCAGGAAATGGCAGCATAGAGAGACTACAGTTTGTAGCCAATGCACAGCTTCTTTTGTCACGAACCATGAAGATAAAGCTCAGAAGAAATAGGTCTCCTGCTCTGAGCAATCAATGAAACAATATAACATAAAAAAGCCATCCATTCACTGCTTATGATGAGTGTGACTGTCCTCTGTCTGCAGTTGTCTGCAGTGGTGGACGTGTGGGTGTATAAGTATATTAAAGTAAATGAGCGCCTGCTTGAGAGAGCACGCGGGCATGTGTCTGCTGCACATGTGATTATGTATGCATGTATGGTTGTTATATCCAAATCCAGGCAGTTGCTGACAGATAGCTCAAACCCAATGTTTCACAAACACCATGCCTTCTAATACACTGCAATATTGAGCTCTCAGTGTTGTGTAATTGCCACTGATGGAGAAAAAAGAACAATATTTCATTCAACACAATCTGTGGTAAACTGAAATCAATGAGGCTGAATAGTGTATTAAAATTTGATCGGATCACTGACGACCAACAATGACAACAAACATAGAACACAGCTCCTTTTTTTAGAACAGACAAAGCCTTTCAGTGGTTTAAATGTTGTTTGGCGTGGCCAGGATAATGGCAGCTTATTGATCCTTTTGGGATTTATTCTGAAACCCCAACTTCTTCGGCACTTCACATTAATTTTGAAAAGAGGCAGTGACACCATAAGCGAGCTGAGTTTTGGAACGTTCTCTTGTTGGGCTGCTGTGTTTATGTTTGATCTCTTGCAGCAGGAGAACCACACTGAAGAGGGATCAGCGAGTGGAGGCTTTCAAAGACCCTTAGGTTGTCAATGGTAGTGTTATGTGCTGGGGATTTCTGATCTGTGGTTGTACAACGTGGGAGGTTTGTTCAGCTAGATGCAGATCAAGGTGTATGTGTATGTATGTGTTTGTGTATGTGTGTTTTCTTTGTATGCGTGGTGTGTGAAGTTTCTACACGCACAGCATCTGCATCTGTGAAAAATAATGGTGATTAATCAAGTAACCAAATACCAAATAGAGGTTTTTCAATTTTTTATAGAACAAGAGCAGAAATACAGAGGATGGGAGAAAAGTAGGTCAGGTTTTAAGCTTAAGTATGATGAAGTTGGACTTTAAAAAGGAACATTCATGCAACCATTTCTCCTTTATTCTCCACAGATTCATTATAATGAACAATTAGGAAACGATTGGTGTTTCTTTTTATGGAACACAAATACTGTACATGTATGGTCGGCACATTCTGTTTTATTCTATAAATGAGACTGACCAGTAGTTGCAGTTGACCAATGAGTAATGTGCTGCAGTGACATCATCAATATGTTTTTTTCAGGTAAGAAAGGTTTTGTTTTGTTTTTTATCAAGAAACACTCAGCTGCTGCTAAGAGTGGGGACATTTATAATAGTTAAAGCTACTTCAAGGAGTTTTCAACTGATGATGAAACATTCTCAATGTATTACTGATACTGCCATATGTCCTTCATAAGCAAACAAAACCATCCATGAGAAGATTGCCTGTTTCTGTATAGTTATTCTTAATGGCTGCTGGGTCATATTCTCCATGAAATCAGTTGAAACGAGCCTATTCCCAGGCAAAAATCTAGTGTGTAATATGCTAAAAGGAAGGGAAAGGTTATTTTTATTTTTATTTTTTTGTGGTTATGTCAGTGGAAACGCTACCACTTTTGTCCACAGGGGCCTCTAAAGTCAACACAATATGAAAGTTCTTTGTAGAAGTTTTAAATGGTTCACTTTACTGAAAACTGTCTATTCTTTATTCTTCTTTTAAGTTATTTCATAAATTGGATGGAGTGGATGTTAATTCAGCAAAGAACCACTCTATCTATCTACTCTATCTATCCCCTGCTAGTGTTACAACTCACCCAAGTAGTAGGTTGTAACAACAGACCTTTTTGTATTTGACATAAAATCGCTGATTGTGTAGTAGATGTCGAAGTGAGTTTTATTAGTCGTTGACAGATATGGATACCATGTATCAAAGTTTGAGAGATCTTGCACAAACAACCACTGAATTACTGACGCTAAGACAAAAGGTGTTACTACCATCCCCGGGTTCCCCTATTGTGTAGACAGAACAGCATTTGTTTTAGATTAAAATTGATATTTTCCTTCATTTTTAGCTGCTGCCACTGCCTTTTTCTCTTTATCTCTATTTTCCTTCATCTTGAACATATATTGTTTGTGCTTTTCCTCTCCATTGTAAGTTTAGACACAATGAAAGGCCCAACAATGCTTCAAGGAAACAAAAATTGTAAAAGAGAGCTTTTAGTTATCAAATGTATTCAGTTCCTTCAGGGATGATTTCAGCCGTATATTTATCATGTATAAGAAGTTAAGGTGTGAGAGAAAGTTTTCTATGGTGTGTTATATGGACCTTTATTCCCTCAATCATCCTTTATACCACATGAAATAGAAGTCAGCGTGAGACCCCATGGCACCTCTGTCCACACCACCATGTGTTGCATTAAGGGTGTATTATGGCATGGACCAGTGACTCCCAGATGCGACAGCAGGGCTGATCATCAATTATTATACCTCAGTGGATCAAAATGAGCATATCTGCTCATTTCTACATCCCCAGTGCTAGGCCTGTGGCGACTGAGCGACGGCTTAGTGCACCTCCAATCCCCCCGTCCACCATCCCCTCTGCACCTGTGAGCTCAGAGACACCAGCCGGAGCCGGAGCCGAGGCGGTGGGACATGCCTCGAGACAACATCTGCCTCCCCTTGGTGACCTGCCGAGTTAAGCCAACTGCAGAATCAAGGGCATGCTCGTCGAGGTCCCTGATTTTATCATAACAAAGACTTTGCTGCCTCTGCTGCCTGCAACTGGCTTCGGGAGACGTTCCAGTCTATTTTCTGCTAACACTGTGAACTCACTCTCTCTAACACTCTTTTTTTCACTCTCTCGCCATTCTGTCTAAAATGAACACCAAGGGATACATCCAAAGAATCCAGATCTGTGTCTATGAAGACATCAGCCACTACTGGTACAAATACATTTTAGAGACTTTGAAAAGAGTTAGCAAAGATATTCTTTCTAGGTTTCTAAAAAATGAGGCAAAGTTTTTTACTACACCACAGTTTTATTATTAAGCAGATGCTATTTGCACCCAGGTGTCAGTAGCCAACAATACGGCTCTTAACCATAACCAAGTAGTTTTGTTTCTAAAACCTAACCCAATAGTTATATTAATGAATAATAATAATAATAATAATAATAATAATAATTAAAAAAACTTCAAGTAATAAGTCAACCAAGTGTCTACACTGATAGTTTTACAGTAGCTACAAAAAATAAGCCTCCCAGGTCAAGATTCAAACTCTGTGCTTAACCCATTCATCCACCACAGCATCTTTTCTTCTGGGATTTGTTGCTCTTTATAGCTACAAAGCTAATGGGGCCAGGTGGGAATAGCTAAATAGCAGCCGTGTGCCTATTCTCACATGGCTGCTATTTGGCTGCAAAGCGAAACTCAGTTATTATTATAAATTATCTAAGAAGTTATATGTTACAAAGCAAATAACATTACAGAAAAAATTCAACAAACTATTGGAAAAATGCCATTTCTTTTTGTTCATACAATTAATATTGCATATTCACAATCCGTTCGGTGAATTGAGCTCTCAATTGAATTAGTCAGCATGAGAGAGCCTCTGTATGACAGATGTTTGACACTTGAAATCCAGTGGGACCCCTGGCTGAATGGAATCAGGACAAATCAATGCAATCACGCAGGTGTCTGGGGAAATGGGGACAAAGGGAAACAGTCTGTCTGCCTGCATGCTCGCCGGAGCTCCTGGCAAGGCTCGAGCACCAGGGCAGCTTCTGCATGGAATGGCAGACAGCTGACTGACCTCACGAGTGCTACATCGCCTTGAGGTCCCCACAGATGCCTCACAAAGAGCCCGGGCAGAAGTGCTGCCTCGCGAACTTGACCACAGCGAATGTGATGAATGCCGCGGCTCGCTCGCTGAGGAGGGTGCACAACAACCGGGTTTAAGTGTTCGGTGTCAAGCCCCTTAAAAGCCCCCTGTCATTTTCTGTTAGGCCAAACATGTCTTGCAGGGCCTACCTGAAAATCTACTCCCTCAGCATGTCCCAACTGAAAACCCCTGTCCTCTTTCTTCTTGCACTCATTCAGCACAACTCCTTCTTTTTCTTGCCACACTCTCACTCCATTTGTCAGTGTTACCAGCCTGTGAGTGGTTTCTGAAGTCATCCATTTGTCTGTGAATACCAATTTATCAACCAGTCAGTGCATACATTGATCGGGTGGGGATAGGGTCCTATACAGTACAGTGGGGAGTAATCCTGTTCATGCGTGCGCATTCAACACCTGGATTAAATCACAGCAGTAACTCAGGATGCATGTTAAAACCATACTGTAAGATGCATGCTTTATTATATTCCAACCAATTGTATTAACTGCCGGTATAACTTCATCAGAATTTGTCCGTGTGTGTTTGTATATGTGTATGGGGGTGTGTGTGAACTATTACGCATGAGATTTATTGCGATTTTATGCTCGCGCTTGTGAAATTAATGATTTCACAGGAAAATATTGCATTTCTTGTGAATGACACATTTTAGCTGAAATATGCTAATACATGAAATATAGACAGATGGCCTCATAGTTGTAGCCGTCTGTCATCATATCATTGATGTCATTGCTGCAATACTGCAGCTATCACTGTAAATTGAATCTCATCAAAACTACAGTTTATCTCATGGTGATTCCTTATTGAAAAATAAGCCAGAGAAAGGCAGCAATATAATTTTACATTGGTCACAGCGTGCCGTTCTCAAATTGCTAATTCCTCTTGTTTTTGTTTCTCCTTCTCATCCGTGGGCATGCTTGTAATGTTCATTTTTGCTCCGATGCCTCGATAAATGTGCTCTTTTTTTTTTTAGGACAATGAAGCTTTAACATGGCTCTGCTATATGTTTCCAGCTTTCTTGCTGTTTTGCAGCATATCAGGACAATCCAGGTCAATAACGTTAGAGGCTGAGAGAGTTGGTGAAAATACAACCCCTGTGATGCTGTGGTCTGCTCAGCCTTCAGGAGACATATTGATGCACAGTTATTTTGGTCAATAAGTCCTTCTGAGCAGAGGCCATCCTTATCCTTGAGACCGACTGCATGTGAAAAATGAGAAAGGGATGAGACCATGCATTTTAATCTGTCTATGGTGTTATATCTTGAAGGGGGGAAGAAGGGATGAGAGGAGAGAAGGAGTGAGTGGGGAGAGAGAAAGGAGAAGGAGGGAGATGCACTTCCTCTAACCCCGTCTCAGCCTCACTAATGCTGTTGTTAACAATAAACCATACCATTGATGGTGCTGAAATACAACACCTCCAAGCCAGAGCATAATGGCTTTATTGAAATACGAAGCAGGCTGACCTCTGACTTTATGACAGAATTTATAGACAAACATAAAATCTCAAATTAGAATATTTTGTATTCATATTCATATACAGAGATGTTGCAAATTTTCAGTCCGAAAGCCAAAGTAGATCCATCCTGATTTCAAACACATAGATTTAAAGCCATAGTCAAAATTATTTTAAGTGCTGTTATATGGTACTTGCCGATGGTCAGTGTATTACCTAGGTGCTGGTCTGCACAGAGAAGCAGAGAAGAGTACCAGCAAAAGCTAAGCAGTACACTGGATTTTGGCCACTTAAAAATAGGTCCGCCTAAAAAATAAATATCAGCTTAAGTGAGTAAGTATATTAAGAATATTTTACCACTTTACTTTGCCATCACACAGCCTTATATAAGCCAAATATTTCTCTTTCCAAACCAACCAAACTCCAGAGGCAAAATAAGTAATTTTACCTCCCAGAACACAAGAGATGCTGGTCTGTCGCTGCCTCGATCTTTTAGCTTGTTTGTGTTGTTGTGTGACTTTTTTGCCAGTGGAGTTTGGTTGGACTAGAGGCTTATATATTTGGCTTATATAATACTGATTCCCCCTCAAAAAAGGCTGTCAGACAGCAAAGTAAAGCAATGAATATATTCTAAATATAGCGTACATTTAAACTGATATTGATTTTTTTCAGTGGACCTTTTTTAAATGGCAATACCTTTTGTTGCTGACCCTGTCGACAGCAGTTCATTGTTTTGATTCTGTGCTGGTGCCCCTCTCTACCTCTCCCGACTTGGGGAGTGCTGACTGTCATCTACTGTAGCTATTACTAGAGATGCAATGATTCATCAATTATGAATCGATTATTAAATCAATTGCCAATTATTTTGGTTGGTCTCAGTCATTTTTCAAGAAAGAAAGTTCAAATTTTCTGATTCCAGCTTATTAAATGTAAATATTTTCTGGTTTCTTTAGTCCTCTATGACAGTAAAATGAATATCTTTGAGATGTAGGCAAAATAAGACATTTAAGGACATCATCTCAGGCTTTAGGATACATTCTCACCATTTCCTGAACAAACATCTACTCAGTTAATCAAAGAAAATAACGACAATCAAAGTGATTGTTATTTACAGCCTTAGCTAACACACTGACAATCAACAATTACTTAATATAACCCCACTTCATATAATCCAGACTATCCTTTTAATGTCAGGAAATTAAATGGGACTTATCCATAATGCAATACTTTGGCTTCAAGTTTGAACACAGTGTGTGTATGTGTGTTAGCATACATGGTGTGTGAGCAGGGTGGGGTTGGTAGGTGGGACAGGGGCAGTTAAATTGCAGAGAAAAATGTTAATGCTAACACAGCTCTCAAACTAAAAATGAAAAGGAGTGGAATTTTTGTAAAAAGCTATCTATAACAAATGGCCTTGAATAAAACATCAGCACATCTATATTTTATAGCTTCCCATGTTTTCCTCCCGCTTCTGAAGGGAGTGAAAGTTTCTGCTCTTTCAGGCAGGTGTAACCTCAGCTCATCACACTGAAAGGACAGCGTGATTCTTGAGAAATGTTGGGAGGTTTGTGGTGTCCAGGTCTGTGCTGAGATTTCTTCAAAGTTTAAAAGTTCAAGTAAGTTATTGTGTGAGGAGCTCTGACTTAGAGGTTTAATAATATTCACTGGCTGCTTGATATCAATGGGGTTAAGTTAAACAAGGACAAATATCTTTGCTCCACAGCCTTTGGCACCGTATGCCATACGCCGTTAGCATCCAAGAAATAGCTTGCCCATTTTTATTTCAGGTGTGTTGTTGTTGTTTTTAATGATTCATGTTTGAAGTCACTGAGATCATATCAGCTAGATGGGATCAAGGACCAAAGCAGTTCACCTCTCTCGAACCGAGCGTTTCACAGGTTTAATATGCAGTCCGAGCCATATTCCAGTTTAGGAATCACAGAGTCAGTGAAATGGAACAAAGTGAATTGCTGGCTGGGGCCTTTGAGCCTCTATCCTTGTTTGAAGTCTCTCTCTATCCCTGCCGAGTTCAGAGTACATTGTCCAGAGACACGATCAAACTTGGCAGCTATTGATCCCTTCCCAAACCAGACACAAGACTTACTGAACATGTTAACAACTTCGGAATGAGTATTTTAATTGTACATGTCTTTGAAAAGCCCACTCAAGTCACAGCGCTGCCGAGTGAATTTGAAGCAGCAACTTTTGGACAGTCAAACACGGTGTATCCAGCCAACTTTCCTTTTTTTTTCTCTTAAAAATCACGCTGAACTCTCTGAGTATTCAAATCACATCTCTCGGGACACACTTGAGCATTTACAAATGTTGAAATAAGAGAAGAATGCATTAATAACAAAAATGTGTCTCTGATTTTAAAAAGTAAGTTAATCCATAGTTGAGTAAAATAACCAAATGAATACAAGTTCATTAATAAAAATGTTAATTTGTAGACTTCTTTTTAATAATTCTCTGTTGAACCAAAACTTCTGTGTGTTCCAGGGCAAGAACACATTAACTTTACTTAATTAGTATACTAAGTATAGATTTAGATTTATTTATTTAAGTTTGACAAGGCAGCACAGTTTAACAGCACAAAACATTGGCATTGAATCCTGAAATGCGTCAAACATACAGCAAAAGGCTAAAATGACAGAGCAAGCTCGCAATGTGATTGGTTCTACACAAGGTAGATTTATATCTGTGTTTCCTGTGACAATAACAGGATATTTAAGAATGGAGGAAAAAATTTTTTAAATAAATTATGGTTTGAGGAAAAATAACTTTGCTTTAAACTTACCCTGATCTACTGAATGAAACTCCAGTGTTTTACCCATGTATCCATCCCATCATCCTCATCAGAGGGACTTTATCACTATTTATACCATGATCTGGGTCAATACTCGATTCTGATTGGCTGCAGGGAGTCTGCTGAAGTCTGCTGAAGTCTGTTCACGACTCTACATTAATGTGCAGCCTATATTTAAAATAAATAAACAAAGCGACAGGGACACAGTGAAAGCCTCAGTTTACAATCTGTTGGAACATGTTAACAAGCTAACATCTAATTACAACAACGAATGCCTCATCCTCTGAACACCACAAGATGACTGTAACACATAAGCTGCAAGAAGTAAACTGTCCCTCTGAACTTGCTGATAAGCAATCCTCTCACATCCTGTTCGCTATTCAACCCACTACTTCAGGCTGTGGCTGACAGTACAAATGGCGTGTTATCTGTTTGTGAAAATTTTGATATTGATTTAGCGAAAATGAGGACGCTGGATAGCTAGTAGACATAAGTCTTGCTGTTAAACATACTGTCAGATTATATTCACTATTTGTCAACTGTACGCAATCTTATTGATTTTGAATCTGGCTAGTATAACAGTTCCAGCCAACAGGTTTTATGAGTTGAGCATATCTCCTGGTGCTAAGTCATATCTAAAGTAGGCCTACTTCCTGTTTTCTGGAGTTGTGGACAATGTTTACATTGCATAAGAATCTTACCACATGGTAATGATCATTTCAGGTAGCCAGTTAGTCAAACCCTCAGGTGTTAGCATATATACGGAGTTATGAATTGTTTTAGCCCAAACCATTTTTTCCTAATCCAAACGTAGTTTAATTGTTTTATATAGCTGACATCCTTCCTTAACACTCGGACGTACAGCATCATCTAGCACTTGTTTCCTCAGAAGTTAGAGCAACTACAGGGGGTAAAGGTGATATGATACCATTGACAGGCAACTACATGAAACATTACCTTGAATAAAATTACAGAATTCATTTAGTTTGATTATTGTTGCCAACATTTGGGATAATATATAATGTAGATCTATATTCATTTTTGTGAGATTTTAATAAATGTAAATGTTACATATTATGTCTTTAAAACACTGTTGGTTTTAGATTTTTATTCTAAATACAGCTTTTCTGCTTAAATGAGTTTGCAAGTCAGCTAAGTCAGAATGTGCTCAGCTTCCATTGTATGTGTTATTTTCTTCTGGTCATGACACTGAAGCCCTTCCAGTGGTATGAAAACTATAGAGTAAATACAATACACTGATTATTTTGAGATCTTTTAATATCTTTTCTGGGCTTGTCCTGTTGAGATGTGGATGATTGTACCAGAAAGCTCCCATCTCAACTTCACAGAAGCATTGGCAGGGCAACAAAGACGGGCCTTAATACTCTGGAAAAGGAGGTTTCTTACATGACACTTTCCAGTCGTTTGAAGGAGGGTGGAGAGAGATTTCTGCGAGCTGAGTTGACTCCTCCAGATCAATAGCTCGTCTCTCTCTCCGAGACAACTGGTGTGGCATTTGAACCAGATAAAACAAGGGTTCCCCTCCACCTCACCTCTGAGAATTGAGCACTTCCACCAAATCCCAATCGGTAAAGACGGATACAGATGAGTCCATCTAAATCCCCTTCTGACTCAGCTATAGACCCCCGGCGGTCAGAAAAAGGAGAGAAGCAAAAGAAAAAAAAAAGAAAAAAAAATCTAAAATCATCTTAAAAGGAAAGGTCCAATCTATGTAGGTTAATACTCACTGTTGCTTCATTTAGCTCTGTTGCAGGCCCACTGGGGCAGCTGTAAAAAGTTCTGGGAGCCAGAAGGCACAAAGGCTTTTATTTATTTATATGAGGGAGAATATATAGCGGAAAGCAAACTGGTGCAAATGATGTGAATAAAAAAGGAGTCTGAAGATGTTATCTTATAGATTGTGGGATAACTGCAAGAAAAGGAATATGCAGCATTACCATTTTATGTGCAGCATGAATTAAATATACACACAGCAGCCGGAATATCTGTGATAACATGACAATATGTAAGGTCATGATGTGAAATGAATGAGAAATGCCTCCTCCCATCTTTCAGCAACCACCAGCGATGTATCCTTAAGCAAGACACTTCATTCTTAATTACTTTAGTGAAGCTGCTCATTTGTCAGCAGTGGATGATGAGATGGGCTGGCAGAAGTAAAAGGTTGCCCTGGCAGCCCCTAAGTGTGTAAATGTGGAGAAGGGTATTTCTATCAAAGAGAATGCCTGCTCAGCTAACTTTACATGAATAAAAGTTGAAAAAAAAAAATTAGTCTTACAGCAGTTCACCATCTTTATAACCTGTGGTCAGCCAATTATAATGATCTTGCAACAATGTTGGACTTTTAACTCTCCGAACAAGGGTCCTCTTCTCCCTTTGCATGTCAGCTTAGTCTTTCCCCCTGGTCGCTGATGACATTGTAACACTAATTACAGCTAATTGTTCTATGCTGAATGGATTTAGTCACATTGCAAATGATATGCCATTGGTCAGTGTCACAATGTTTCCACAAAAAAATTCAATGGGGAATGGAAATTTGCACAAATGAATGTAATTAAGAAGCACATTCATTACTTCTAATTGCATATGAGAACCCTCAAAGTGAAACTGAGATTGGACTCATATGAATAATTAATGCAACTAACTGTACTGAACACTATGGTGTGGCTGCCATCACATAATGATGTGCTAAAGTATTGGTGTGAATGACAAAATGTAGTGTTACAGTACAGTTTTGCACCAAGGCTGGTCCTGCTTAGCTGTTCCAATCACAACCATCCAACTTTTTTTGTCTGTCCTCATGAAATCCTTTTATTCATGGGCAGATTGTGTCTAGACAGTTGAATTCCAATCTTAGTGCAAGCTTGGTATTGACTGCCAGACATACAGGATAGGGTAGAGTCGGAGGTTTGAGAAGTATTAAAAATTCAAGCAGTCCCAACGTGTTTGGCACACTAGATCAAGTCAAGTGGCCTTTTCCAAAGAGAAGAAAAAGGGTGGTTGGAAATCAGTCAACTGGAAACTCGGTCTGAGCGCTATTATGAAAATTTTGGACCTACAGAAATCAAAGAGTTGAGAACTTAACCCCCACAAAGTATGAACTCAGCAAGCCTTTAATCAGATTATTTGTCTACTGGCATCAGGAATTATATAATGTGCTATACAAGCATTAGACACAAAATTGTACAAAGTAAAAATAAACAAATAAAAAAAGCAAAATCACTGAGTGTAATCAGTCATTTGATGAAGCAATTCTATTTTGTAAAAAAGTATTTTTTATAACACACTGTACTGCACGTTTAAAACTATAATCTTATTATACTTGCAGTGTTTAAAAAGGATTGGCTTATCTTAATAGCAGATTTAGATCTTAGACAGACAAGGTGTAAGCTGGTCATTTGAAAGCCATATGCCACAGATTAAGATACGGCGCTATACTGTACTGCAGCTTTTTCATGTTTCTCCCAGAGACTAATGCACTACTTCAAAACTGCCTTTAGTGAGCTGCTTGTAAGTGGGCAAAAGCACAAGCTCTTAAATCCCTGAACTCCAACAACAGGAGACAGAAATAAGTATATTACAAATCTTCCAGAGAACAAAATTGTGTATTGTTTGAAAAATGTGAAGGATTTAGACCCAGGGATTTGCTCCCACTTTCCTGCACTTTGTCTGAGGGCTTAGCACCGTTCGTCCATTCGTGACATGATGATTCATATCATTCTGCACAAGCCTTTCAAGACACGATTAAACTGACATCAACTTAACGGCACAGCCTGTTCAAAATTAAAAATACAGATTTTATTTTTCAATTATTTGATGTCAACAAAGCTTAATGAATAAGCAGCAACGGCATGTACAAAAATGAGTACTGCAGTCAAAATTGCAAGTAGGAGCCATATATTAAATAGGTTGAAGCCCTATTTAATATACAATCTATAGTTGAAGCAAATTGTTTACTCCTGCCCTCTTCTTCCTGGAGTCAAGGAAGCTCAGGCAGGCTGCAGGAACACTGCAGGAGCACAAGACGAGTGCAACATCAATTCAATTTAACTGTTACTGTATAAACACCCACTCCTTCTATAAGATTATTATTGATTTCTTTTGGCTCTTAAACAGACACTTCAATGAGCATTAATTTTAACTCTCATTAATGTGAAACGGGCATTTAAAACGTTCTGACCAGGAATGGAAATTTCAGAGGAGGACACCACGGCTGTAGCAAAGTTGTCAGAGAGGCGAGCATTTCAGTTTAGCATGTTTCCTTAATCTCTGATGGCATGTTGTCACTTTGTGATAAATTGCTGTAAATATAGATTTCTCCTTTAATTCATCACAAGTGCAGTAACATCACTCAGAACAAGGCCCACTGGTCACTACCCTTAAAAAAACAAACTACAATATCCACAGGACACACTGTCTGAGCCAAGGTTGGTCAAGAAGGACATTTTCATGAACTGGATGCTTTCAGTATTCCATGTAAAACAGTGTTCTTAGTGATTCCAGAAGATGTCAGTCACTTTCTGATGCCTAGAAGGTGAACCTCTCTGTAACTGTGCTGAAAACTCAGGATGCCAGTGCACTGAGTCACTATATGAGAAGATGTCAGCTGAGACAGCAGTGTGCATCCTTCTCATTTGAGAGAAGTGATGCATCGCATATCATTATGCATTCCTGTTTTTGATGTTTTGATGAACTGTTGTGATTTGGCCAAAAGGGACAGGTACGATTCATCATGCCTAATTGTTCTGGATGTGTAGTTCTGTAAAAGCCATCTGTCAGATGTATGGGGGTTGGACCTAAAAACACACATGCTAATGATATTAATTCCCAGCTTTTATCTATTTGCGGAGACAGAGGAGGAAATATCAAAACCTTTGGAACAACGTGTGACAAAGGAGGTGACAGCGCAAGAGTGATGGCAGGGTGGTGAAGTAAGCCTGGAGGGGGAAGCAAGAGCCCATAAAATGAACAGCCGCCTAACTCATAAATAATAGAAACATAAAATGTCATATGAACTTTATTTCAAGAGTGGGTGGTCTAATAAAGATGCAGGTTTAAAGAGGAGTTGAGAAATTCATTGTCATAAGAAGGCCACATGGCTTGCCTTTGGCACAGACAATTATTTAGTGCAAGTTGACATTCAGGCCCTAGCTGAAGCACCTTTACAAAACAAAACCGCGTTTTGCTTCCTGAAAATTTTCTTTCTGCCGTCGCATAAGTCTTTCAATCTCTGAGCTCTATTTCTCCCTCTTCACTCACAGTCATTCCATCTCCTCCCCCTCTTTCCACTTTTTCCTTGTTCTTTCTGCTTTACAAATTGAGACGACATGATAAGAGATTGCCACCGCCATGCCAGCCTGGTGCTCATTGATAAAACCATATCTAATCCATCTTAGGCCCCCCTCTGTCACCAACGCACTCATCTCTGAGACGGTCAACATGCACAGGATCCATCTCTCTTTTTGAACTGAGTTGCACCGAGTCAGAGTTTATCTTTAAAACTTCTGAAGAGGAGAAAACGGAGCCGGATGAGTCCAACGCCTTTCACTCTGTCTGCAAATGATGTGAGAGGGTGTGTGTGTGTGTGTGTGCCAGCAAGCATGTGTTAAATCAGCGGCATCTAAAAGCAAATTAAAGAACTTTAGTGATTTTACTGCAGGTGGGAATATATGGAGTTTTAAGTGTATTTTTAATCAAATTAAACAAATATTAACTATGGGCTTCCATATTTCTTAGAGGCCTGGAAAGGCAAGCAATGCATATCTGAAAGCTGCATAGTTCTACATATATTTCAGAGGATAGTATATAAAATTAATCAAGTCACTTCATATGTGGTGTTTATGATGAGGTCCTGTCTGCTTTTACATTTGTTTTTACAGTAACATCAGTAAAAATTACACTTGCTTCAATTTCATTTGGTGTGATGAGGTTATAACAGAGCAGTATAAGGGGCTCTGTGGTCAAATAACTAAAATGACTTTTCTCATATCCATAATTTTACACTCTCCATTATTCTGTTAACACTCTCACTCTGCTGCGATTTTTAATGCAGCAATTTGTAAAAGTACACATGCATTTACTACATTAGCATGGTCTTCTAAAACTAATGCACTTCAACAAATATTACCCTAGAGGGAAAGTGGGTAATAAGTGCAGTATTTGAGCAAGTTTATGAAGTATGAGATGTTTATGTCACTGAATATTAATGAGATGATGAGCAATTGCCGCTGTATATGAATGAATCACATATATGAATCACTGCTGTCACCATGTTGAATACATTAAAGAGAACAGCTGGGGAAGGAGAGGTTTGATCATTAGATGTATGTGTTTGTATGGGAGTTTATATGCGTGCCTGGTGTACAGATCTCTGTGTGAGGGAATACTCAGGTCAGCTGGTTATCTTGTAAATAAAATATTTCTTGCTGTATCTTGCAATATCCTGTTATCAAAAATAGAAAAATCATAAATGGGATGGACCTTTGCATGGAAATGAACAGGGAGCCGTCGCCAGCATGTCACCCATCTTGTCTAATGTCTAACAAATGCATTCACAATCACACTCACACTGACACCCCGGGCCCAGACCTGTCAGTGCAGCTGCTGGGGAGGAAGATGCACCAAGGACTGTTGTCTCACTTACAGCTATGACACAATGGCTATACTGCAACGTAGGTGTATGGTGTATGCAAAGCAATCTATTTCTACCTGTCCCGTTGATTTTCTGTGCTGGATAGAAGGGAAAAAAACCAGACTCGTTTTTTGACAGGTAACTCAATGGCTAAAGCATTTCTGCAAATGATACACAGGGGCCACAGGAGGAGTGAAGGTCTGTACCAAGCTGAGCCTCGATCCAGTCTGCAATATATGATGTGGGGTTACCTCCAGAAAATAAAATCTGATACACCAGGACTTGAATATCCAGCTTCAAGTGAGGGGGGGCTGGAATGTGACAAGGACACATTGATAGGGGACTCAGAATAGCCTTGTTCATGTTAAGGTGGAGCAAAATCATTTCAGCAGAATCATTGGCATGCTGCTGGTGCACCGGCTTTGGATCCACACTACCACTGGTGGAAAAATCCAGGGTCCTCTGCGGTGTGTCTTAAGCACTCTTCTTTTTCCCCTCAGCCAGTTATTTGAGCAATGATTTTTAAAAAATCTGTTGTATATGTATGAGGACGAAGTTGTGCATCCCTGCGTTCAGCGGAGCTTTTATGGAGAACATCATTGGGCAGTAAGCCATGCAGTGACAGCTGTCTTGTGAATCATTTGAATAAATTCAGCAACAGAGTTCCAACTTCAGAGGTAGAATTCCCCTTACGGTGTACAGCTTAGCACTGGACCACATTTAGAAAATTCAGCCTTACAAAATTCATTGTCAATAATAAATACACCATTGTGCAAGTTACACCCTTAATATTATTCTGCACTCCCATGACAACAGATTAAGAGCTTGTTCTGAGAAAATCCAATTTAGTTGCATATCTAATATTACTGATATGTTTTTTTTTTGGCTTTAAATATCAACACAGAAAACTGATAAATAGGTTTATTAGCCTCTCAGCAGTTCAACCCTCCTACTTCGTTGACTTCTTGTGCAACAAAATTATTGTCCTGCTTGTCTAAAGATTGACCTCACAAAAACAGCATGTACAAAACCTCAGAATTTATGTGTAACTAGCTTGTTACTAGTTATTTGACAGAAAATGGTCTCTTGTTAAGTGTTTGCAAGGCTTCGGCTGTGTTGTTACTATGACGATCACAGCTGTAATCTCAATAAATGATTTCACTGTCTAAAAACACAGATGGCCACTTGTAAATTACATTGAGGAAAGGCAGCCTCAAACATCACCGAAAAATAATAAAAATGAAAAACATAAATTAGCAGATTTGCCTGCTGTCTGAGCAGAGCAGAACTCAGTACTCACTCGATTCGGGGTCTGAGTTTCCATCTCCCTCAGTGCGGCTGTTAGGTGATGTTTGCTCGTAGTACTCCTCCTGGGGGAAGCTGATGGGGAGAGGCTGGGTGGTGCTGGCCGTGCTGCTAGGCTCTGGGTCTCCCAGTCCGCTGTCACTGCAGCTCTCCTGGGAACCGTCTGGGAGATGGAACGTCACACGGCGCTGGGTCTGGAGAACACCGACAAACAAGAAATGTTCTGTTAGAAACTCTACTGTCCTGTTTAAAATGCCCCAGAAGCGTACAAAAGTAGAGTTGTGTGGATGAGTACGGAATTAACCATTAAACTGTTTGCTGTCCTGGTTCCACAATGGTGGAACGAGTTCCTGAGCAACATCAGGACGGCAGAAACTTTTCTGTTCACACTGCATCATCAAGTAATTTAAATGTAGCACTTCATTTGATGTTGATGTACTTGCATGATTCTCACAATTTTTGGGTTGTATCTTGGTTTATGTAATTATTGTGCAGCTTTGGATAAAAGTGTCAGCTAATTAAAAGTAATGAAAGATAAATGAGAGCCACATCAGCACAACAGAGAGGGTTCTATTACCAGCAGGATATATAATTTAACTGACTTTTTATTAAGACCAATCCTCCATAGTTACTATTACTACATCTGTCAAGCTTTACATGCACCGCACATATTCAGTTTACAATGATAACAGTGGCACATTTAATATTGAAACTGGCAGTAAATTTTTAAACACGAGGTCTTCGATTCCACAGAGAAGTAAACAAAAGTAGTTTCTCATTTCTAGCTGACAAACTTGGTCTCTGCTAAAATGATGATTATCGCCAGCAGATTTAATTAGTGTAGCTAGCTACTGTAAGCTAATACTAATGCTTAAATACAATGAGTCAGCAGAGAAGCCCATCTGCAGCTGATTTTTTAATGTTTCCATCTGACACACTTAGAAAAGAGAATCCTGTAAAATGGTTACTTAAAGCTAGCTTACATCAAAGCAAACATCGACTATATAGTAAAATTCGACACACAACAGATGACAGAAAGACACTTGTTAACACTGGAAAAGAAAGTGCCAGGATTAGATTAAATGCAGTGGACCTTGAGACTGTGCAGCCAGACCAGCCAGACCATGATCACCACAGGAAGAAGACCAGGATAAGAGCTAAACTAACCCAGCTTAGACCTAAGAGAGTGAGCCAGAGAGATGCATTGGCAGTTGATTCTTCACCAGCCTACAGCTACCTCCTCAAACCCCCCACATAATCAATTGTGATTTAACCCCTGGGAATAAGCCAGTTTGGCAAATGCAGTGTTATCTAAGACAAGTTTGGCTGGAGGTTACAGCAGGTAGCAAGCTAGTTAGCTGAATGTGCTAATGCTTACAGCTTACATCAGAGCAGATACTCACGTTTCCTCTTATGTTTTAGGTTTTTGAAAGGCTACAAGAAAAACATCACCCTCCATACTCATGAGACACAGAGTATAGCTCTTTTTAAAGCCCCATGTACAGTATAGTACTTCAACATTTAAGCTACAGAGATGTAAAGCTTGACAGGCTTGTGATGTCTAGATATGGTTGCTACTCTATGATTGGACAGATACTTTTCTGAGGAGAGGCTTAGTGACAATTTCTTCAATGACCAAAAGTGTTAACAATCCTGATAATGAAGACAGTTTTTAATCTTTTACTTTTCAAAGAATAAAGTGTTGATTCCAGGGGCATTTCCAGACTTTTTTGACTCGGGTGGCCCAAGTGGGGCACTGGCTTATGCAGGGGTGGCATGAAGTATGCACATTCTACTTAAATTACTAACATTACAGTATCTTAAAATTTCTTACATTCCTGTGTTTAAATTTTTTCTTTGAAAAATAAATAGTCAAATAACAACACAACAGAGTGGCACCATAAAAATAGAATATAACGTGTCCATACTTAATCCTTCAAGTGCTTAAAAAGAAACTGTACCCCCATTATACTGTATTTATTATTTATTATTTAAGTTAATTAATTAAAATTAAAAGTAGGCTACATACTGAACTTACTTATCAAATAGTTGGTTCAAACTAAGGTCCCACCTTTCACAGGACAGATAACCAATCATATCTAAGGATAGTGGGGTGGCCCGTGGGGTAGCCAATAAAATTTCAGGGGCCCCCACCACGTTCTTGAAACATCGAGAAGAATGGAACAAGAAGATATAGAGAACACAATGAGAACCGAATTAAATATCCAGAGGAACAAAGTCCTTTTCTTCTTGATGAATTCTTAAAAATTACATATTTCAGTGCCCCACAATTCAAGATTTGTTCCATTGTGTTAGGGTGAGAACAGAAATCTCAGAGACCGACATCTAAAAACCCAGATACTTATTTGGTTGAACCGACCAACCTTGTGCAAAGCCTTAGTGAATCACTAAGATTTTGACCCATGACCTAAACTACTGCTACGCTCTCTTTTTTTGTGTCTTATCAAAACACTGACTGATTTCTCAGAAAGAAATTGTTAAAATCCTATCCTTAAAAAGACTGCTGTTGCTATTAAAGTAGGTCTGTTATTTTCATGCACCTTGGTACTGAAGAAAGTATCCTTTAGAGTATTTCTCCCTGCTCCCAGAGAGAGTCTTGGCACAAACAAAGATTATTAATATCATCATGAGTGGTGACAACAATGCTCGTTTATGGGTGACTGAGCACTGTGAGGCGGCATTTACATGGTAAATCCTTGCCTAATTGTATCAAGTGTTGTTGTTACATGCCCAATACTGCATCCATCATCTTTACCTGCTTTTAGTTGGAAAAAGATGCCAAAATTGTACCCTGTCAGCAGGGGGACTAATTGAAACAGTGACCTCATAACCCAAAAATGATTTCTGGTCTGTTGAGTCGAGCGAATTACTTTTCAGATAATAAACTGACTGTAAGATTTATAATTGAGACTTCGCAGCCGGATAATAGACGGGATGTGTATTAACAGGTTGAACTATGTCCTAGTTTTCCTTCTCACCCAGTTTAGACACAAAAGGAGTGGAAATGTGTGTGGAGGCTGAGACTTTGATTTGTAAAGTCTTGGGGATCACAGGAGTGTGGGCATTTTCTTCTGAAAGGTGCGGGCCTCTTTGATTTCTCCAGAGGTTTACAGAAGTTCATGTTGCGACCTTTCTTTGGAGCTAAAAAAGAAAACACACTGTCTATGTTGTGATGTCTGTATGTTAGCAATTCCTCCAGAAAACAAACCACACTGTTACAAACATTCATATTGTAGGGCACATGGGTAATCTGTAGACACCACTGATTTAATTTTTTACTTTTTTATATCTTTTGCTTGGAGTTTGACAAAAAGAAAAATGAGAAGTGAGGGAATCTGACTTGGCTTTGAGGTAATATCTGTAAAACTGAGCATTGCAGTGATATATACTGTAGCCTGAATTCATGTCTTCACATGATTCCCTGAGTAACATCATACCGCATCACACTGTATAGGGGCATAAAACACATAAAATATAATTACGCCCTCAGCTTCGGTTATTGCTGTGAATTTTATTCGTCCCATTATTCAAACTGATAAGAGATTTTTTTTCTTGAGAGCAAATACAACTCCAGCGCATATGACTATCTTGATTTTTCTCATCACTATGGCAATAAAAGCAATATGCAAGTCCTGAATTAAAAACATCATTAACACATGCTCCTTTAAGCTCAGGAGGAGGAGATGTCTCTGTGCAAACATATTTTTCCTCAGCCACTATAGTGCGTAGATAAAGCACTTATTGTTCTTTGATAAGACTAAATAAGGCTCGGGAAATAGCAGAGCGGGAGAGCGAAATAAAGTCTGGCACTAATGAAGGACAAACTGCCAAAAACCAAGTGCACAAAAAGCTTCATTTAAAAACTATCAGAGAGGGTTGACTAACCTAAATCCACACAATTAGCACCCTGAAAGCACAACTGAGTGGTTTTCAATGCTGTGATGTTGAAACAGCTAGCTAAATATTCTATTTACTTGATTCATCTAGATCCCGAGGCCACAAATCACTGTGTGTGAGTGTTTGTGCGAGTGTATGCTCGTAAGAAAAAGACAGATAAGAAATAAAGGGAGGAGGAGAGAAAGAGAGAGAAAAAGTGCATGCAGTCAAAGAACAGAAGTGCACACACACAACCTTCTACTCTTGTGTGAGATAACAACTCAGAAATAAAAAGCTTTTTTGTTGCTGTTGTTTCTATTAGGAAAATGAGAAAGAAAAGAGTTATCTGCTCATTTCTTAACCAAATAAAAATATATGATGCACAACTCCCTAAAATTAATCCTGTTTTTTTCTGCATTTGTTGTCACATCTTCTGTTGGTGTATTTCTAAAATTCTGTATAGAAAGGAGCGTATTTCCCTCTCCTCGTGCGGTTTTATTCATTTTCTAAGATGGAGAGGAGACGAATACCTTGTTGGCAAAATCCTATAGTTCTGTGTGCCATGTTTGCCCACGCTTTCAAGTAGTCTAAATATCTACTTGTTCTCAAACAGCGTTGGCAGCTGTTTCTCAAATTACTGGAGGATGCGCACAAAAAGCAAAGTCCAGGTTCCAGCAAAAAGAAAGAGGCCACTTATGGAGGGTTGGCAGCTCTACAAAAAGCATGCTTCGTCTCCACATGACTCTAATTATTGGAAACTTGCTCCAACAATGGCATCCAGAATCTATTAGAACAAACAGCTGTCCGTGACAATTAGGACACAATCATTTTGCATAAGGGAGTGTCTTCATTTTTGGACTGCTGTTTATTCAAGCCTATTCAAGTTGGTGCCAGATGTTAAGAAAAGCCTAATTTGATTTCACGATGCACTCACTGCTAAGTCGTTTGGAGCTACAATATTAATTACAATTAAATACCATTAATGAGCCTTAAATAAATAAAACTTCTGCTCTCAGTGGCAGTGACTAATGTGAATAAAACATTAATGTTGAAAGACAAACATGACAAACAAAAACAAACATCCGCAGAGGAGTCAAGGTGAGTGTTTTGCTAAGCATTATCACTTATTTAAAGAAGCTGCCAGAAATCCATAAAGCAAAGACAAGCTGCGGTAAGAGATATCAAGACCAAACAAAGCCCGTTCAGCCAGATAAAACACTGCCTTGAGAAGTATGTACACAGAGATAAAATGAACAGGAGAGATGCATGCCAAGTTCTACCATATAACAAGCCAGCCAATCCAAAACCCTCCCTCTGGTAACCACCCAGACAATAGGCAGATGGGGCTGGATTCACGGGTTACCGGATTAGAAGTCCGTTATATTTAGATATATAGGACTAGAGGCCAAGTGGCTGCAACCTTGTCCTTTGCTAGGCCATGGCTCTTTGAGTTTTATTATTCCATGTACTTTTTCCCCCAACTAACACTCTCTAGAAACAGCAAAGGAGTCAGCGCTGCACAGGGAAGGACTTGGCTGACAACCACCTCACTTTGAGTGATAAACAGGGACCACTTAGGAGTGAATCAGGGGAGATTGGCTCTGCCATTTCAGATAAGGATCAGCTTGCGGGCACACCTAGACCTGCATAAATCTGTTCAGAGGAGATGGTGATTTGTCATGTCGCACATGTCTTATGTAGAGGAGGAAAAAAATAAAAATAATTAAAAAAAAAAAGCAGCAATGGCAAGGTATTTATCCAAAAAAACGCTGTCCCACATGTCCCTATCCTGCTTGATGTCAGAATCTCGCAACATCCGCTTTTACTTTGTGGGGTGTGTCCTTTCTTTTTGTACATGCTGTTCCAGCGCTGCCTATTATGTGTGAGGTGATACGCCACTGTGTGTGAAATGATGAGTTAGCGGGAACAAGCAAGAAGGAGGTGATTCTAGCAAGTGGGTTGAGAGATTACTGGGTGATTTTTTACAAATCAAATTAATTTCATCTGTCACTGAGTCATCTGTTATGATGATTTTCTCTGTGCAACATGAACTATGACAGCAATATTCTCCAGTCCTGGCAAAGACGGGTCTGACACTGAACTGTGATCAAACTCTTCTAAGCACTGAAAAACTTGAATGATATGTAGTCAAAAATGGGCATTAATACATCCGAAAGTATCCTGTTACAAATTAAATTCTTGCTCATCAAATGTATCAAAATGAATGGGTCTAACCTTAGAGGCACAGGCAAAGCAATTTACATGAATTAATTGTGTATTGATCATGTATTTCTATTGTCAGTGTGTGAGAGGATTGTAACAATAACTGATTTTTATATAAAGGATGCAGAACATTTTTTCCTGGAAAATCCAAAGGGTGTGATGTTTGTGCATGCTCGCAAGTGCCTTGCCTCTCTTCCGCTCCTCTGTAGCACCAACAGTGCTCAGCACTAGCTAACATTAGCCTAGCTCACACTAAATTCAACAAATGACTGGTACCCACCACAACACAAGCCAAGCTTTACTAACCTTATCTATCAACATTATGCATTCAGTCTTGCATGTGACACAAACTGAATAAAGTCATACTCAATCAAAGACATACTCAATAATGTATTTTAAGTAACACACAAGTACAAGCACTAATTTTGTCAGAAATTGCATCTAATTAATTTCTTCTCCAGCAAAATTCTGATTACAAAACACCCACAAGTAATTAAATACATATTTTAAATACTTATATTTAAAACTTTATAAATAGTGCCCATCTCTGTACAGTATGTAGTCAAATATTACCAATCATCACTGGCTTCGATATAAATACAACAACAGCTTTCTACCAGTTGTATTATAAATCTCCATCAAATAATATTAGGAGTATTTAATAGCATTACAAAATTGTGGGACTGCTCTGCAAAAACTAAAGTTTGGACTAAAAACACAAGCCATATTGTGGATTTCACGGCAGCAACAGTCTCTGCTGAAACTGAAAAAGCTGGAGCAGCATATTATTGTGCAAAGTGCAGGAAGAACTCTGAAAGTCCTGCTCTCATTGACCAAAGCCTTGTGAACTATGCGCAGACATGAGCTGCAAGATAAAGAGAGTAACTGAGACACTGAAAGGAAACAGAGAGAGTATGACGGTCAGATGCCACAGCACAACTGGATTCAATGCTAAATGTGTTGAGTGACGAGTGAAATGCCCTTGAGCTGGCATAAATATTTCACTTAAACACGCAACAATAGCGAGAAGTAAAAGTAAAGACATTTCATGTCACTCTCAGCAAACCCTTACAGCACAGCTGCCTTTGCTAAAGAAAAAGAAACATTTTGGGACGAGAAGCTTTCAGTGTTGGTTCCTTACTGCCTGTTGTTCTTAATAGAAAAGTATGAAGTTTGCAGAGACATTTCTATTACTATTCCAATAAAATACTACACAGTTTGAAGAAAAATAAATATATGGAGACATAAAAAAAAAAAAAAGTCAAGGCAAGTACAAAATGAATCATTGCTGTTGGATGAAAATCTTACATCTCCAAATATTTATGCATTTTCTATTAAGTACAAAGGTTTCACATCCCTAAGGGTTGCACAATTTCCTTAAAGACTGTGTAAAGGGAATTTGGCCATTTTCTTCTAAACACATTATATAGGTCATAAATGTATTGCTCAAAACATGTAAAAGGCCTCCTATTTAGACTTGAATTGTGAAGCTAGACTTCAGATTGTGTTTCAAGATTTCTGTGTCAAGGATTTTGTGGGCGGCTCTGAAAATGGGAGCCGTGCTACGTATCACAGCTTTCATTAGCATAAATCTATGGCATAAACCCGCCCCTGCTGCTCCAGCGATATAAAAACGTACAGTGCAGCAACCTCGGTGGTTCTCCTGCTCGCTCGCGAGTCACAGATAAAGCTGATGATAGTTTGCTGCTAGCTGTCTAACCAGTTATGCTTCATCCACCACATGCATGTGTGTTCCCTGGATGCCACAATGTGCAGAGTAGCAGCTTGGTGACTTTATTTAAGGGGCCTTCACATGATAAAAAATTAATCGCGGACTCACAGCAAGGTAGGGTGCAGAGAGGCAAAGCACAGCGCCACAACTGCTACGACTTGTCTGCCTGATATACAAACGGCTAGCTAACATTAGCTCTGGAAATAGCTTAAGTTCTTAAACTATATGATTCACAAATCTTATGAGCCAACCTGACTGTTCACATTTCGTCATGCATAACGTTCACTGGCGAGATTGTTGTCTGCTTTTAATGTTGTGTTCTAAAGTTTGGGGAACCCTGAAATATCGTGTCTGGAAGGGAACCCTTAATTTGTGAAATTCTCGCGAGATTGTTGTAATTTAACATGTTAAAATATCAATCTCGCGATATCTTCCGAGAATCTGGGCTTCCCTTCAAGACCAAAAGTCACTGTCTGCTCCGCTGCTCTGTCACTTCGACACATCTGTGGTCTCATCATTATACCGCGGGCGGCGATGCCGGCGGGATTATGTGCACACCAAAGAGAGTAAAAGTTGCCTTGTGTGCTTATAAATGGAATAAATAAATTACCATTCTGATGCAGACTGTGAGGAACGAGGCTGATCATCATGTAGGTCAGTGTCTGGCTGAGTAGGACTTGGTCAGAACAACGAGACTGCCAGGGGTAGCGACCGCTGTCTCGTCCTTGTACAAGACACGGAGGCGGGACCCCTGCCGTGCGTGGGCGGGGTTTCAGCGCCTTCAGCGATCACGCCCCCAGCGTCTTATAGCAGAGAAAACTGATAATTTTTTCATTATTTTGAGACCTAATTTTACATGCTTAGCAGTTTTTTTTAATCATTCAAATTTGGCTGGGTGATTAATAACACAGGTTACTGTGGTGTGTCAAACTCAGAACACACATTTATTGCTACTTTACTCGGACTTTAACATTTACTCCACAGAACCTTTCTACATAAGTTACACTGGTTTTTGAGGTTTTTAAACGCAGCACAACAACATGTATATTGCTAGTAATAAAGTTTATAGGACTGCAGATTTTGGTCGGACTTGAGATGTAACAAGTTGTACTTTTTATTAAAATAGACAAAAACTAGAAATAATTTTATCTGTCAGTGAATAGATCAGTAATTAGACACCATAGACCTAACACTACACTAAAAAGACATAACAAGCTGTATTTTATATCAAATTATATGTTATTTATTAGCCAGCTTTACACCTTTTATTAGAGCCTTATTAGATGTTATTAGAGTCCAGTGAGGGACACATTACAATGGAACTGTGCTGTAAACTTTAATCCTTTCTTGAGACTAAAATTTATTGTTTCCCACTATTAGATCCTATTTAGCCTTTATTATGGGGTAATTAGGCACATATTACAACAGACTTGTACGGTGAACTAAAGTTAAATCCCATATCTGCTATTTCTAGACCAATGTCTACTTCTTTGATCAAATCACTTTATTTTTCTACAATATTACAATAGGTATGTGATTTCACTTTAGTTTACAGTTCTGTTGTATTGTGGCCCAAGTGCTGCTCTAGGAGAGTCTAATAAGAGTCTAAGAATGGGAAACAATACACCTTAGTTAACAGTAGAGTTCTGATGTAATCTGTCCTTAATTACGTCTAATAAAGTCTAATAATTGTCTAATAAATAAACAAAGAGTCTAATGCTGTCTAATAAAGAACATATTATTTGTATTTTTTCTTTAATTTGATGTAAAGTACAGCTTGTTACATGTTATTTGTGTAGGGATATGTAAAATAGTAATAGACCAACAAAACTGCACAGCATCTACTGATGCATATGAAAACACACATGCAAAAAACAGAGAACAGAGTGTGTAAGACTTACATTCACAGAGGTTATCTTGCCAAGTTGACAGGCCTCCTGCAAAGACAGAAGAACAGTTATTTCACATCATTGTCTTACTGTAACTCTACAGAGGATTTATATGGAAATGGGTATTTGGAGCATGCAAAAGAAACTGCAATGGGAACTTTCCAGTCTTCTTAAAGTCAGTCCGAGTTCACAATTGACAACCTCATGGATTTTGGGGTTTTAAAGTCTTTTTTTAAGCTGGAATCGAGATTTAGGATACATATTGATTTCTTCCTCAGACGCAGAGTTTGTACAGCACATTTCCGTGCTCAGTTGGCACGCCGGCAAGCCGGGCTGCAGAGTACACACCCTCTCCCCAGAAATGTAAAGAATAGGGCAAACCTGACATCCTGACAAGATGAGCCATACAACTGACACTTTGATAAAGATGTTTTCTCTGCATGTCAGGGAGGAAAGTGAACAGAATATCAAATGAAGCATCAAAAATTAACAATAAACAGCGACAAGCTTCTAAATTGGGAACAAAAGACACCCGCAAGCCTGCAAAATAGCATCCTCTCTCTGGGGACTGAGATAACTCACAGAGAGATAAGAGTATTTAATTTTTAATCACCAATTTTGTTTTCTTTGTACTGTGTATAATAATCTGAGTACATGACTTGATTTGCAAAGAAAATAGAAGAAATCTGGCAGTGAGGAGGCACTTAGACAGGGGAGAAGCAGGGAGGACTGCTCGGGTGGAACGGTAAAACAATGAACAGGAAACAAGTTCATGTCAACAGATTATCCTGCCATAATTGTTCACCAAGGGATGCTGCTACTGACTGAGCGATAGAGCAGTGCACCCAGAGCTATTCATCAAAAACAAAATGGTGCTTCATGGTGGACAACTAAACAAAATTAAATAGTAATCTCTCCAAACTTCTGACAAATAATTGGCACAGTAAAATGATTGCATTGTATAGTATTTGTAAGTGAAGTGAATAAGACATTTAAGAAATGTATTCAGGTAAACCATCTCATTGCCAATAAGTATCTAGTTGCTCAAATTAAAGTCATGCATACCAAGTGTTGACTAATGTAAACAATATGTCTCCTCTTCAACACTTTCAAGATTGATTTTTTTATTTTCTAATATGGTGGTTTTATTCTTAACATGTATAGCTATTACAGCTTTGCTATGCTCTATGCCAACGTCTTAATTTTTCAGTGTTGGGCTAAGAAAACTTGTTTTGGGACTGGATGTTACTTAGCAACAATAACTTCTTGTCATGTCCTAATTCAAACATCTTGCTTTGGAAGACATTGCACTGACTTTTTGCCACCCATGATGTGCCATGTGTTCTTGTTTTAGTACCTATACTAATCTTTGTATGCCAACAATGGATCAAATGACTATGTATATGCAATGTGAAAGCCCATTGTTCTTGTTTTATAGCCCACAGTTTTACTGTTTTGGTAATTTCCAACAGCAGTAGGCAGTTGTTTTTGGGAAAAAAACACTCTTATAAACTCACAACCAGTACCCAGTGGCAGACTAGCTGTGATCATAGTGGGGTTTTTACCTGATAAAGAGCCAATTATTTCCCACAGGAGTTGATGATGACCAAAACAGAGCTAAAATTACTGTAGGTTAAACATTGGACTTCATTTTGCCACTTGCACAGAAACATGACTCCTAATAAATGACAGTGCTTTGTGTATGCTTAATATGCAAATAGGCAACTTGGGTTGCCATAATGTTTGTGCTAACAAGTTTGTATGATGAGATGATATTGTAATGTTGTGTTTACACCTTGCTGTGCTTTCCCAAATTGTGAAAACATAAATTCATGCTAATTTTATGCCCAAAATAGGTGACAAATTAATGATGTAGGAAAATATTATGACATACTGTATGGCACATATGCTGTAAGACCCCTGCATAAATCTGATAGTCAATTCATAAAATAAACACTATATCTATGTTGCATGCTCTCAAAAGCCCAGTCGCCATACTGCATAATCATTTGAGAATTTCAGAAGCAGCAATACACAATGGCCCACTATATTCAAGAGAAGGCAGGCATCTCTATGGCCAATATCACCAAATACTCTGCAACTCACACCAAAACTGTCTAGATGGATAAATAGCACTACAGGCCAAACATGTGCCTTTAACATGAAGTGCACAAGAAGGCAATTTAAAAATTCCATAGACATAAGGTGTTATGTTTAAATAGAGAACCTTGATATAAGCTGGTAGAATTCATATACTACTCACATACTGTCACACAGCAGACTGACATTATAGCTTGAGTTGCAATAAACTAATTGCTAAATACAAGGGAATAAAATGTTTCTTTTTTTTTTAAATAAGTGTAATGTAAATGTAAATGTTTTTTTTTTCTTTTTTATATATTTGAGTACAGCACTGTTTGTCAGGTCTGTTTGAGGAGTTGCTCATTTGCATCCACTGACTGGTCATTTAAAGCCAGATTTTTACTTGAGGCTGCCATCAGGCAGTTGTTTCTTCTCCAAGTAATGTTTTATTCAACATCTCGTGACACACACTTCAAGTTAGAGACCTTGCCAACCAATTAAATATATGATAATGTACATGAGGGATCTGAGAAGGTGACCCATGGTTGTCTCATATTTAGATGACATTCAAAATAGTAGTTGTACATCTGATTGCTGGAGACCGTAAATGTGTGAATATTCTCTTTTTTTTGCTCTCTTCAGTATGGATTGGTCAGTGACCTTCTCTCTGTATGTACGCCTCTCAAACTAGTGGTTTCAAAGCACCCACATGCAAGCCTGGGAGAGAGTTATGCTTAAGATAAGTGCATTTGTTGGTGAACCACATCAAAGTACAGAGGGATGTCTTAGTGAGCAAAGGCAGTGGAGCTCGAACCAAGCCTTTGATCACCCCAGGCACTCTGATCATTAAAATATTGGATAAATAATTGATTAAAAACACCAGACCTTATTGTGCTCTGTTTCTGTATCCAAACGTATCCCAATTTTGAGACGCAGTGGCTGCACAATGAATAAATAACAAAAGTAGGTAAGAATAAAAAGAGCATATACTACATATGGTTGGACTGCATGTCATGTTTTAACACAATGTATGCAAATAATTAAATTTGATAGTGTTGTAATATGTTAAGCACGTTCTAACTATACAGTGCTGTCTTTCTGAGATCCCCAGAGTTCCACTGTAAACTGGAGACAGGTTGAAGTGCTGCAACATCCCTATTTCTCCCGCAAGAGTCTGAGCTGTGGCAAGGCAAGCTGGCACAGAGGTAGAGGGACTGGCTAATAATCAAAAGACACAGACAAAACGTATGCATACGAGTGCATTCCAGCTGTGCGTAGGTGACTGGAGGGTGGCTAATATTACATCTACGGTGGAAACCAAACCCACAGTGTGCAGGAGAAACCGATGAGTCCACAGTGTGCATATCAAGGATATTAAAAAGAAAATTTTCCATCAGCTTTTGTTCATAGACTAGTAAATCAATCTCCCTTAGTACATATACATTTACATTTAGAGTATAAAGGTGAATGTAAATTAATCAAGATATATTGCAGTTCCAACTTATAACATCAGGCCAAAGAGATCTTTATTTTTATTATTCATTACTGTACATACTCTCATCGTGTCGGTATGCGTCATTTCAGTATTTTTAGTAGTTGACTTTATATTAAAAGGGAACATTTGGTACTTGTCATGTGGATGTCCAGTCAGTATTGATGGTGAATGTAATCAGGTGAAAACGATAAATTCCTCAGTGCTGCTATATTGGCCAAGAAAACTTCAAGTTCATGGAGCCATGCAGCAGTGCCTGTACCAGGATGCATTGTGCGGGAGCTTGTGCCTCTCACACCCATGTTGCTACACTATGTTATCACCACCCTTGCGTGTAGCTGTTACTTTGTTGGGCAAAACATGGCATTAGGTGACAAAAACATTTGTCATTTACCATGCTCCCTGTTACCCAGAGGCATAGAAATCCTAGCCTCTAATAATGCAGCCAGTGATGTCACTGGATGTAAGAGGGAACTACAGATTTTGCAGCAGAAGAACTAATTTTCTCTGTCAATATAACATGCACAGAGGAATTCATTGCCCTGATTGACTGCTTTTACCATCAACACTGACTGGACATCCACATGAAATTGCCAACATTTTTCCTTTAAACACAGTTCAGACCAAAGATTTGCGATGAGACGAACGTTGCAACTTGCAACGAACACTCTGCAACGTTCTGAGAACCTGCTAGTTTACACAAATGCGACTAGACAAGTCGGTGGATTATTTCCTTTATGTCAACTGTCTATACTTGAGTTCTAACTGCTGGCTGTTTTTGTTGCAGGATCAACTTTGTAACATCTTAAAATGTGAATGAGCAAAGCAATAGTGAGTTACTTGCTGAAGTTGTTTTTCTAGTATTAATCACCACACCCCTAAGACTGCCACAAAACCCCACAGCTCATCGTTGCAACACCTGATTCTGTCTGAATGTGGCCTCAAGCCTTGTGTTATACAGACGCAGCTGTTCCTAAAAGAAATTGATAAGGGGATTCTCTTTCGCCATCCAAAACTCTGACATTACTGGCAGGTTGTAACTGACTACACTGCAAGCTGATTGGTTGTTGAAACAGGTGACATGCCTTAAGTTCTAAAAGCAGCCAGTGGCGACTTGGCATCCCAGCAGTGCTCTAAGACGGTTTCGTCTTGTCATGAATTTTTGGTCTGAACTAGGCATTAGACTAATATGTGGCAACAATAATCCTGTGCTGTGATCTAGAAAAACAAAAGGCTGAGCAAACAGTTATTTCTTAGCATCTGTCACAGGTGATGAGGGGGCAAGGGCAAACATGTCAAACCTAGTTATTGTAAGTGACTGACGATTCTTGGAGAGCTCTCTCAACTGATGAAAAGTTCATGACATGTTTCATCAATTCCTCAATTCAAGCACCACAAAAAAAAAACAAGAAAAAAAAAAAAAAAAAAAAAACACACAGCTGCCAGACACTATACATAAAACTAATATAACTGGCAAACATAGCCAGAGGTGATGTTTCCAAAGACAGGCATATTTAAACACATAGACAATCACTTCAAATCAAATAACTATCTCTGGATTTCCAAGGTCTTATTATTCCAATTTCTTTTTCCTGACCTCTGTAAGCTTTGAGGTCTGTCAACAAGAGATAACTAGGGAGTAACAATCAACTTCTCTTTCCGAGTTCTCATTTTCAGCAATTACTACTGCTTCTGTCAACATGATCTGTTGGCTTCACAGGATCTTTTCCACCATTATAATCATAAACCCAGCGTTTAACTGTTTCATATATGTCCTGTCTGAACTGATCGCCCTCTGCATCTGTCAGCAATAGGGCAGTATCACAATACAAAGCTTTGAATTCTTTCCATTAGCAATAAGTTCAAAGTGAAAAAAAATGGCGCCTCAAGACGCCTCGTTGCAGTTTGTGAAAATAATTTAAAGTGTGTATGATGTGATAACTTCAAGCTACACTGAACGCATTAAAACCCCTCGTCCCTGGGGTCCCCATGCTCCTAATAGTTTAACACTAATGAGATCTGCTGCTCCCATCTCTACAGCCTACACATATTACAGTTTATTTCATAATGTAAATACCTTTGAAGGTGGGGAGAAGCACACAGTGAGGCGAAGTGACATGAAGCATGCTAGCTAGCCACCATCTCTCAAGCTGCCAAAGCTTGCCCTTGCATATTTCACAGTTGTTTTGACTCTGACTCAGGGGTTCATTGGTGAAGTTCACTATAGTGAGCTGCTGTTCAATTCAACTAGTCTCCCTGCATGAAGTCTGTGAAAATAATGGTGGAGCAGGGCTTGTCAGGACTGCACAGTATTCCAGAAATGTCAGGGCAGTGCCACAGTGTAGACTTAAGCTGTTCAGAGAGGGTTGGAGAAAAGCATGTCGCCCACCATCAAACGGTTATCCCCATGGATGACAATGATGCGGCTGAATTCATCAATAAGAGAAAAAATGACAGCTTTGTCAGGTGGCCGTGTCACAATCACACATAGACCGACATATGCATGCATTATACACATATTCACAGTGGAAAACTTGGACACGTGTGCCATCTGCTCATGTGTGTGCAGGCACAAGAGACGTGAATGTCTCAGCCAAGAAACAGTGGGCAGAGTTCAAGTTTACATCCCTTGTATTTCTGGCAAACGCAGCATGTCTTAGACAGCGTGATAAAACTGTTGCAAACAAAACACCTCCTCATCAAAAGGGGCTAATAAAGTCTTCAATATACTTAAGTGTAGCCTTAGATAAATAGAATCCCCATTTCACTCTGCATTGGTGTTCAGTTGTCCAAAGTGTATTGATGTACTTATTGACATTCAATAAAGGGAAACCCTCTCAGCAATCCACACAGGGTGGTGTAAATCCTGTACACTTCTTGAGTGCGCACAAGGAGCAACTTTTCCTTTAACACAATTACTAGACAGCAATAATGTCACAGGGTGTTTCAACCAATTTTGATTTACAAGTGGACAACATGTTGCCTTTTCATCAGCTTATTATTATTAAGTGCTCTGTATATGTGTTTCTCCCCTGGACAATCCCCCCTCTTGCTTCACTCTTAGTGAGGTATTGATCCTCCCAGTGTACCGGCCCCTCCTGATTTCATTAGGCTAGCTGCTGTTAATTACTCCACACTCTAACCTTTTGCTGTTTCATTTGGACCGACAAATTGGGTGAATTAAAAAAGGGGAGGTAGGAAGAGGAAAAGAAAAAAGAAAGGGAGGAGGGAAAAAAAAGCTCCCTCGCAGCTGTTGTAGTGGTGGACCCCCTCCCCTCTCTGTGGCGCTCGTGTCAGAATCCCAAGCGGCGTAATAATTAAAAAAGTTCATCAATGTTCTCTTTGCTCATCAAATTATGCAGAAGGAGGCTACTCCGGTAATTGTTGCAGAGGATTCATTTACGAAAACCATACCAGCTAGATCTAGCATGACTGTCTGGGGAGTTAGAGAATTATGCCTTTTTCACTTCTTTATGTATTTGCAAAAGGTTTTTCAGCTTCAAGCGGGCTGATCATTAAAACACATTTTATTCATTTATGCGTGTTTATTTACAAGGATCATGTGACAGATGTAACTAACTTCAAAATTTTGTTCAACACCTCTCTTCACTGACACACCAATTTGTCTTCTTAGCGAAGGTATTAAAGGAGTATGATATGACACATAGCTGCAAAGTTATAATTAGACCTCATTTAATACCTTATGTCATGAGATTACATGCGTGGTGCATGGCATCTAAAGCATACTTAAATCGCAGGGGAATGTAATTGATTAACCATATGAGACTGGGAACCAGATGATGAGGATGATGCTCTAAATCCATGCTAAATCAATATAGCCACTTCCTACACATCGAGGGATTATTGAGAGAAATTACTAGCAGATGTAATTGCTGACTTACAACGCATCAGATAATTTCTGTCTCTGTACATCAACGTGTTTACGCACGCAAGTGAGTCAAAAACATTTCACCAGGACTGATTTAAGTAATCACCTGCTTTAAAGTGGAACAATGTTTCAACATGGGTACATTACCAACCAAGCGGGTGACATTTATAGGATCTTTTGGATCCTTAATATGAGAGATGCCCTTTCCTCAAGGTTGAGTACATTCTAGTTGAAAAGATTCTACATGATGCAGAAGGAGCCATTTAGAGTGCTCCCTTTGGCTGAGATAATAACTTCATCATAATTAGCTTGTGGTGCTCAGGAGTGTTGAATTGTCGGTTGCAGTGGGATCTGGGCTGATTTATTGCTTGATTTAATTACGTATCAAAATTCAATTAGACATGCTTTCAACCAAATTCAAAGTGAGTTTTGTCAAGCTGTCCCTTGGAATCAGGCGCGGCTTGAAGGACATCCTTCATAATGCAGTGACATCTAACTTAATAATTATCTCTTAGCCAAAATCATTCATGTGCTAAAAGAAACACCAAAAAAAAAAAAAAAATGCTTTGCCACTTTTAGAGATGTGCTTTTTTACTCTTCTGTTACTTGTTTCACATCTCGACTGACATCAAACAGCATCAAATAGTGCGAAACAGACCTTGATTCAGTAGTGATGTGAAGAGGGTTGCAGGTACTTTACCAAGTGAAGATACATGACAAAATGCTCTTTGAGGTTGACTACGGCTGAGGAAGTGTCTGGCTTTCTTTACCCACATCACTCACTGCCTGCTCACCCCTTTTGCTCCAGACTACACTAGGGAAAAAAGGGGAGCTGTTTTGAATAAGTGTCACACCAGCCTCCAAGAGCTACATTGATCTTTACTACTATGCAAATTCAGGATGTCATGGTGTCTATGCTAAGAAGCCAAGGAAGGGAAGGAATATTTCAGCCGGAGGTCTCTGACTTAAGTGTAGTCCTTTACCAGTATTGTAAATACACTCATTGACAATTTTATTAGGTACACCTTGGTATTACAGTGTAGGCCGCTCTTCGACCCTTAGAACAGCTAGAATTTTTTTTCCAGGCATTGATTCAATGAGGTGCCAGAAATGTTCCATAGGGATTTTGATCTGTACTGACTTGACAGTGTAGTCTTTGCAGTTTTTCAGTGGCGCGAAGGCTGTGAACATCCCACTTCACCTCATCCCAAAAGTGTTTTATTAGGCTATGATCTGGGGACTGTGCAGACCATTGGAGTAAAGTAAAGTAATTTCCTGGGCACCATCTTGAGACAATGACACATTATCTTGCCCAAAAATCCCTTTGAAAACAGTGCACTGTCAATATGAAAGGTTGCACCTGGTCAGCAACAATGTTAGCTGTATTTATAGAAGCAAAAAATATCATAAATACACCGAGCACTGGCAGATATAAGGCATTTTTCTGCTTTCAGTCAAGCATCTGCTTGTTTCCTACAATATCAAGTATTCATTGAAAAGTAGAATGACAGTTTGCCCTTTCTTATCACTTATAACATATACTTACATTACAATGTTATATACTGAGAAAAGTAACTTGTTTGAATTAAATGAAAATGGCCCTTTGCAATTCCATACACATGTTGGTTATATTGTCCCAAGGTTGTGTAGTCTTCCTTTGAATGCATTGACTCTGCCATCACTGCATAGCCTCGTCTACAGCCCTTAATCTATCACTGTGTAGGATAATAACAGGGATGAACCTTAAAATCAAAATGGTACCAGCGCTCAAGCCTAACAAGTTCATACAATTAATTCATTTTAAGTAATCTGTTGTTGTTGTTGTTTTTCTATTGCAATTCAATTGTGATGAAAATAGTCGAATCATTTCAGGTACAAATAAACTGAAACTGAAGCATAACAGGCCTGCATGCAACTAATGAACCAGTTAGCCACTAAAAACACATACGAACTAGTGCACACACTTTTCAAATCACATAGACTTACCCAACCAATGTTCTCTATAGTTCACTCTTTTATAGCACAGAAACACAAAACACATGTCAGATAGTAGGTTCCTCTAATGAGAATTCCAAAGCTAAAAAGCCTCTCCATAATAGTATTTACTTGAAGAAAGATTTGATTTTACGGGGAATTTGTTCAGTACATCCGTCTCAAGACTTGACTTGAGATACTCCATGCTTCCTGTGTCCACTAAGAACTTACGGGCTTCTGTCTGTCCTCTGTCTCAAATCCAAAAAGTCATACCCAGAATCTCCTCCTGTGACAGGTCTACATACAGGTAGTTGTTGTAATGGTTGAAATACGGTGAAATTGTAACAGTAATAGATTGCTTGTTTGAAAATGTAACCAGATAAATTGCAAAACTAAGGCGTTAAATTAGTTGTAAGTTCAACAAAAAGTTATCTGAGTATTCTAACATGTTACTTTGTAGCATGTTACCCCCAACACTGCTTATGACCAACACATCTAGATATGGTAAGCCTGGCTAATACTGAATTAGCATGACAGATTTTTACTTTTTGCTTTGCATTTTATTTATTGAATTTTATTTACATATCTGCAACATAGCTGCTTTGGTTCCCTCTGTCAAAAGCCAGTCCCATTGGATTTTGTATTAATGCAGAAAATAAGCTCTGTGGCAAACAAGAGTTTATGATACTTACATTTTCAGCAAGATAATCTTCACAAATAAACACCACTTTTATAATTCTAGTATAAATGCAGTAGCCAAATAAGTAGCTAACGTTAGGCTATAAACAAACTACATCAACGTCTGCAGTCTCATGCAGCTACTCAGTAGAAACCGTCCTTTTTAAGACTCGGAAAAGTTTCAAAATTTAAGTGTAAGATATTTATTGACATATTATGTTGTAGAACAAAACATAGGAATCTCTAAGCTTGTGTTAACTGCAGACCTTATTTCAGGGAAAAAACAAAACAAAAAATACACTCAAAAAACTACTTAATTCAAGATGAGACAACCGGAAGCGTACTTGTTTACAGATTTTAGGTGCCTGCAGCACTCAATAGCTGGGTTTCAGTCACGTGACTATGATAACGCGCAAAATTCAGATGGAGGGCAGGAAGTAAACAGCAGCTATGGATGAGATGGAGGACGGTACAAAGGAGATGGAGGAAAGTCCGTATTGTGCTAGCTTAGACATTATTACAAGAGGAAAATATAAACAGAAAATAAGTAGATATGTTGGACGTGATCCTTATCTTATGAAAAAGACAGTTTTTTGGACCGAAAAATTGCCGGCTATCGAGGCAGTAGATATTAGCAACTACCTTGTTCTCCAGACCTCTTTCTACACAAAAGATCAGATGGAAGCATACAAAAGTATGGAGGCATGTAACCTTTTTGTCAGCGGTTGGGTCCACGACCTCGGTACCAAAGTGCTCCACAATGGCTACCGTTTGGTTTTCGCCAGGGTGAGTGTTTTTTACTGTTTTATGTGTTAACATAGCGCTAGCAGTTAGCAACAAACATTCAACGCCACCGGTACCTCTCGGCATTAACTTTAGAGTTGCTTATGTTATTAGTTGATCCTCCCTTACTTTCATCTTCTCCTCTCATTGATGCCAGTCTACCGAGTCAACGTCCTTTAAAGCACTAGGACAGCCTAAAGAGAGCAACAAATCTCTAATTAGACGTTTGCGTCCCGCAAAGCACGTATTGTTGTCAGTTACAGGACTACAAACTCTAAGAAAACAAAGAAGAAACCGCAACTTCACCATTACAAACTAAGGAAACAGCTAACTATAAGCTAACGCTACATGAACAATGCCACAACAGGTAACTTAACATTGACAAAGTGGTCACTGCACAAACGGGCTTTATCCGACTCCACTCCTCCCGACTGCAGACGAAGGTTCAAAATTCACTTTTTACGGCGTTTTTCGGTCGACTTCTTAAATTTTTCGCCTTTGTGAACTACAACGTAAGGCACTCGATAAAAAAACTTTCGTTGTTTCTCGGTTTGGACCAATTTGAACAATCGTAAACGATGCAAAACATGGGCATTATGCAGTTTGTTGGACTACTTCTGCAGGAAAAAATTACTTCCTGCCCTCCATCTGCATGTGAAACCAAGCTATTAACAATTCCCAACAACTACAACAGCTACTGTGCTTTTGAGAATATGCCATTGTCCTGTTTTTCAGCACTGACATCAGTAATAAGGTTTTTTTTTTTTTCACTCCCTCAATTATCACATCCCATCTACTGTAGCTTTACTTGATTTGATTCTTCCCATGTTTGGCGATAGCATGCCAGCTGTAGCTGTCACGGTGGATGATGATAATCTTGTTAATGCTGAACAATATCCAGAATTTTACAAGTGACAGTCTCTGCACTATAAATACAACATATTTCCTGTTCAGCTATAGCTGGACAGGGCAGACAAATCAGGTGAAATGACACACACACACACACACGCACAAAAAAAAAAATCTGATTCAAGTTCATACAATTGCTATGTTGTCCTGTTTATGTGCATCTACAAGAAAATAAGAGAAGATGTTGCTGCTAGCTTAGAGATAAACCAAAGGGATGGACAGGAAGACAGTAAGTGTCTCAGAAACAGTGTATTCACTATGCCCTGGTGCATTAAAATATTACCCACAATGTTACACTTACTATTTGCTGACAAAACACTTACTACACCCACAACCTTTCTATACATGGTTGGCTGCCAGTGGCAGAAGGGAGGATTTTTGCAGGTTTTAAAGCCCATGCGTCTGGCTCAGGTTACAAATGGTCTGATTCGGGCTACATCTTTTTTTTATTTATTTATTTTTTTATTACACTATACTGATCATTTCAGCTACCATTAGGGGTTGAAAAAACACTTGACTAATCTGCTGTGGCTTGAAGAATATGTGATATTTATGGGCCTAATTGTGCCAAGAAAACATTCACCACCACATTACCCCAATAACCTCAACAACAGGGGATAGATCCATGGAGTTTAAATTCAGTTCATCATCTGCAACACAAACAAATATTCATAATACAAGTAGGAACACTGCGTTTTCTGTAACACAGCCAGATTAGAAAACAACTGTAGTGATGTCATCAATATCGTACACTTCTATTTCTTTTGTGAGATCACAGGAGTGTCTCTGTGAGCAACATTGTGAGTTTTATCACCAAAAACTGATTTTCAGAAGAAAGTACATTTTTTTCACATGTTGAAAGAAAACTGCAGAAAGCACTGAAGAATTGGCTGCTCATTTACTGCTGAACACTTTGAAATGTGTGGATAATATAGATCCTGTATAAACAGACGTGTTAGTGTGGCATGAACGGGGTTGTCATGTGAGCGTGATACTGACGTGACATTTGCAGTCTAGACAAGGGGTTACATCTATCTAAAGATTTATTCACTTTTCAGAGATTCAGTTTCAGATATCACATGCCTATAGCTACTGAAGCTTAAACAGTCCGTTATGTCCATTTCAAAGTCCATTGGTCATAGCATGCAGATTTTCACTGTAGCAGCTGCTCTCACGAAATAAAATGTCTTGCATCAGAATCAGTAAAGAAAATCAGGTGATGCAGCGTTTGCCCAAGATGAAATTAGATGAAAGCAGACATACTGTATGTTGATGACACATGCGTGGAACCTACAGATTTAGCTGGACAGTAAGTGAACCTCTCAACCCTGTTTGCATGTACTGTCTGCCTGCATGGTGAGTCACAAAGGCTTGACTCACTGTCTGGAGGAGTGAGCTGCATTAATGGGGAGGTGTGTGCAATAAAGTGGACATTAAATGTACTGTCAAAGAGGAAACATGGTGGAAAAGAGAACGGAAAGCCCCTGGATGTGACAAAACTTCAGTTTATCAAGATTTGCAAGTAATGTGAATTGTTCATCCGTTTGATCTCTCTCCCATTGAAACGTCTGACAGTTTGCTTCATTGAGACTGGCAGAGGCATTGTCCATAGATTGTGATGTGCAATGACGTACTGTATCACACGCTCATGTTTGAAGTAAAGAGCCAGAGTCATTGTCATTCACTGACAAACATGAAGCGCAATGATGATACTGATTAATGATTTCCAGAACATTCATAGGAATGATCTCCTGAAAACTGGGAGTTCTGACTTGAATGTAAAGGATTGATAGCCAAATGGTTAGCTGTAATGTCATTCAGTTCATTTCATCTGGGTTTCAAAATGTATTCACTGTCATTCTTCACACATTACCACAGGCATAAGGGTTTCACAAAGAAGCTTGTGAAACATTACAAATCCAAACGACTGTGGCCTTGTTATAAATTTCAATGAGAACCCCAGAACAAGACGTGATAATACTTTATTAATGTCTCTAAGAATAATAGCCGTCTCTCTGCAGAAGTGTTGACGGGTCTCACTTTAGAAAAGACGGCATTTATTGATATTCCAGTTATATGTAATCTGATCACTACGCAGAGATCAATTTTTTATCCTAAGAGATCAAATTTATCAAAGACATAAGTGCATTATATTTGTGCATCTGGAATGTATGTACAAGCATTTACTGCGAGTACTAAGAGCAAGTCAAAACATCCTGTCATTGCTGTTATCTACAAAGTGGATCACAGCCTCAAAGAGATAGTTTAGCTTCTCTGAAGTGAGGTTGTATGAGGTATTCAGTGTATAACCTACAGTAAATTGCAGTCGATGCCCCCAATTTAGAGAAGCAGCAGGAGTACCAGTGTAGGAAGCTAAGCAATGTACTGCTGTGGACAGGGTCAGCAACAAAACGGATTTTAGTCACCTAAAAAAGGTCCAACTAAAAAAATCAATGTCAGTTTAGCTGTACACTATGTTTTAACTATTTTCACCCCCCTCTTTACCCTGCTAACAAAAAGTTATTTGCAATGGGAAACCACTGTTTAATGAGGCAAACATCTCTCCCTCCAAAGCAACCAGGCTCCTTTTGCAAAACATTAATTTTACCATGCAGAACACAGGAGTTGCTGGTTTACTGCTGCCTTGATTGGTTAGTTTGATTGTGTTACTATGTGACTTTGGTATTTTAAAGGGTTAATTCAGATTGAAACTCAGATTCAAATGAAGTGCATATTTCTCAGACACAAAGCAACTTATACAAGTTTACTATAGTTAAAAGACTACACTATTATATCACAGTTAGCCTGATTATCACTTGCAATTTTGTCATCAGCAACACTCTTTGTATTTATCAAACCTCACAAGTACATTTTGTGAGTCTCGATGATGCTGTTTAGTGAAAAAGAGTGCGACTGCAAGTTGTTTTGTTATGTTGTAAATGAGGTAGTTTTGTGCAGTATATTTCTTTTTAATCGTGTGCTTTTTACCATAGACAAAACAAGTTGATGTTTAATTCCAGTAACATTTATTGCACCCAGAAGACAAAAACTAAATTACTTTGACCACCACTACTACTGATAAAATATCATCAGTCAGCATGCTCAATATTTAACATTTAGGACAGCACCTCTTCCACCATGTCTGGTGAGACCAAAGCCAAGTTCATGAATATTTTCTCAGCCAATCCATATGAATATGAAAGCCAATTGAGATGATTATAAACCATCTTTGGTTGCAGTAAAATCTTTCTTTATGTAAAATCTATATATATGCATTTTTGTTGGAAGTTAAAGAAGTTTCTGGACACATAGTGAAAAGGCACTAAGATTAAATACTAGGCCAGGAAATCAGTTTCCCTTCTGTTCTCCCTAATGGGGACTTGTACTATGTGCAGCATACATTTTATTAAATATTTTTCTTCAACTGACAACTTCTTTCCAATATGTAGTGTAACTGTCAAGTCTTGAGAAGAAACACAGACAATCCTTCTTGCAACACCAGTGGCACAGTCTTGGTAAAACATTGATAAAGCACAGAGACAAGGCTCACAGTCATATCCCCATTTGCTCCATGCATATCTTCCTCAAATATGTTGATGTCAGTTTTTCTGGCAGCACAGTCAGTTAAAAGTGTGCCATTGATGTAATTCAAAAGCCACAGAGTACAGAGCTGTCTCTCATCCCCAGCCTGCCTCACCCAATTGGGGTCCATCACCATCACCAAAACAAACTTCTCCTCACTGCCAGGGTAATTTTTCCTCCTCTTCCACCACTGAGCACCAGTCATATTAATATCTTTGTAGAAGGCAAATGTGTGCTCCAGGAGGCCAGTCCCATGTGCTTTTTCCCCCAAACCTCTTGCTGTTCCTCTGGCCACAGCCAAGTGCATTAACATATGTTCTCACAGTGCACAGTGCTACTCTGCATTGGTAAATGCCTTATTACGGCAAGACCGGCTCTGCGCTCTTCCATTGAATATCCATAAGTAGTAAAACACAGCCATATCTGCCCACTCAGAACAGTAGGGATGTGTCTCACATGACAGGGGGGCTCCTTAACATTTAGTCAGAGGCCCTCTTTGTCAAATTGATATTCCACCCACTCCCAGTAATGGCGGGTGGTAATAATGACAAATAAAGGCAATATTGCTACTGCATGGTACACACTGAGCGTAATAAGGTCATCTGCTGGTTATGTTTTTTTTCCACCCATATTTATGCCTTTTTAGCATGCAGAGTCAAATTCTCTCAGTATGACTTACATCTCCAAAGACTACGCCAGTGTGAAATATTCAAAGGCAGAGGGTGAGAAAAATATCCTGAGCAATGCAGCATGTTCTTGCCTAGAGAGCTTACACACTTGTAATCATTTCCAAACTGCAATTTCCTCCTATTATTCCATTTGTTTGTTGTTGTTGTTTTTTCTTTTTTTGTTTAATACCAGACATTTCAGAGATCATGAAATCTGTGTCACAGAATAAACACATGAGAGCTGTGTCCTTTACAATCGGTGCAAAATTGGGAGATGACACTCAGTATTGCCTAATCAGTCTTTTGGAAATGATGCACCGACTACAGCGCACTGAATAAAGCAAACTAACAGGAGGAAAAATAATGAGGCACAATGAGACACCTCTTATAGTGTAGTAGGATCTTCTTGACATAACATCATATGTTTGCTGTTAATTTAACTGATGTGTGGATATGTACTAAAGCCCAAATACACTCCTCAGTTCATAAAACAGAGGTGTTGATATCCAGGGAAACGCTTGACATATTAACATGAATTAGAAATGCAGCTTGATTAGCACCTACAGTGAAAGTGTTGCTTGTATGATGAGTATAAATTGTGAAATTGGGGAACAGACGACACACCCACTAGGCTATCTGCGAATGCAGCTTGCTGATGATTATGTTGATTGCTGCTAAAATACGGCTTTGGGTAGAATGTGTTTGCAGATATCAGCCGGCCACTGAGGTCGTTTCAGTCAGTGTGCCCGTGGTCATTGGCTTCTTGGGAGTTTTTTTTTTCTTTTTTCTTTTAGATTTATTTTTCATTTCTAATTTGGGCGATCTTTGTTCTGTCATCCAGAGACACAGTTGTGCTGTGCTGATCTGAAGACAGATTCTGAAAGACTGTGTATCAAACACTACAGAGAACTTATTCTTGCACAAAGAACTAAGGGCTGGCATCCATGTCATCCCGCAGCACTGCACTGATTTATAATGGTAGGGAGGGAAAAATAAGAGGCCAGGATACATCACTGAAACATGAAGGTATTGAATAATACTTTGCTCATGAATAAAATCATTAAAATAAGCTCTTTTATAACTTGAACCATAACCATGAATCTTGTGCGTTTTATGATTAATGCTTCATCTATAAATTAAAGGTTTTAGATTTCGAAGGTTTTCATTTATATATTTATTAGTGTTTATTTATTATTTTATCTCCACTTTGACAAGCCAGATCAACCAAGGACACAAGTTTGTTTGCTTAAACTTCTCAGATCCATTTCTCAGGCAATCTACTTTGGGCCGCACCACTGTGCAAACTAATGAAGCCTCAAAGGCTTTGTTTAAGTCATTAAACATGGAAATCTAACTACACAGTTTTCTTCTAATGGCAAACAATTACATGACAACAACCTGGCCAAGAAAATTAATGTCAGAGAAAAGTAATATAGTTGCATTGTTTATGTTTCAGCCAGGGGAATTTCAGGCCTGTCCAAGTATTAGAAATGCTTGACTGGTCATTCACAAAAAATATGGAAAGGAATATAAAAACAATAACCTCTGTAACCCTGGCATAGTGAAATAACCTCCTCCACACATATCTTTTATGTAGATACTCTTTATTAATTTGGAAGAAAACATACAGTATCGTCTCTATAAAAAAAGTCTTTAAAAAAATTCAAACCTAGTGTTAACATAACAGCTAACATTGTACAGGTTTATACTCAAGCACACTTCTGTGGAATAACAGTCAAGCCTCATAACCTTCTGTAGTGTTGGCACACATATCCTTAATTTCCAAATATTCTTTTAAATTAGAAGTTATTTGGACCTGAATTAAACAACACACTCTTCGCCGTTCACATTTAATTGTCTTTTCTTTACATCACAAATCAATACTATATTTTATCTTTGCCAATTTCACATCGGTCTCAGTCTCATTAGGCTTGGAAAGATAGTATTGGCAAGAAGATACAGGATGATTTTTGTAACATGATATTAATCTTATCCACAATTCATCATTCTGAAAAAGACACTGATTCATTCAGTTTAAAGTTCTGCCTACACTTCTTTAATAATAGGCTGACCGAAATGTTCACAGATTTAGACACCAAATACCTAAAATGCCACAAGTGTCCAGTATTTAGATATGGGAGTAAAAAAAATCAGTCTGCTAATTTGAGTAGTTTTGCTGAGTTCACTTCAAAAATCTTTAGTCACTGACTATGTAGTCTAGCTTGTTTGTTGTTTTCCTAATGCAATTCAGTTCGTATGTTCAGTCGGTCCAAATTAAGTGATGTGTTCCTGCATGTACTGAACAAATGCAGCATTTATGAAGAACAGGTTTTTGTCTTAGAAAGATGTAACAGTGTTTTCTGTTACAGCTACATTTTTCACCCCAGTCTGTGCATTAATATATTTGGTGGAAATGCCAAACGTCTTTGCAGTTCTTTTAGCCAGCCATTCTCTTGATGTAAATCACTGTCCACCTTCAATCAGTGGAGCAAAACGGTATTAAAGCTGCAGAAAACCTGATATGAACTCTTTTTCCATAACTAGTTTTGTAATCTGCAAATCATATGAAGATACATCAGATATTATTGTTAGAAATCACCAAAGTTTAGCCAAGTTTAATTCAACTCCGTGGATTCATGAGTAAAACTCTGTGTAAGCCCCAAGACAGAAGTATTTTCACACATTATTTTCATTGGATTTATAAAGCTGCATGTACTCATGATTCTATTTTATGAATCTCAGTCATGAATGTAGAAACACCCTTAATCATCCATTTGCATATTGATTCTTACTGTTTGTTTGAGATCACCAAAGTTCTCCAACAGCACCAGAGCAGCTGTCATTATGGATGGTCATTACACACAGCTGGGCTTATTTATAGCGCTCTTATCACTAATTCATCACTTGTACCTGTAAACTATCATTGCGGTAATATCTCTATCAGCATTATTAAATGTCACAAGAATGATCAATGATTAATTTGTAGAGCTCATATTGAATCGGACTTGACAAAGTGCTTCACAATAACAAATGATAAAGACTCATTAAGAGGGAGATGATGGTTTAAATGTAATGTCTCAAATGTATGATAAAATTAATCACCCGTATAGAATTTAAAAGTTTATAAATACACCTTTAAGGCATTTTTCAGAAGAATAATAGAATAATAACACAATCAGTGAATTGGCAAACAACCTAAACTGACAACTTTTAAGGTTACATCCCTCACTTTATGTTCTCATTGTATATTCCTCTTTTATAAATACCTGTTTATGTGTGGGAAATGGTGTATGCATGGTTTTTGAACGTACGCATTAATTATACAAATGAGTCCCTGGTTGTGGGTGATAGGCGACACAGTCTGGTTAATGTTTAGAACAAATCGATGATGATCAACAAAAGGGTCCCACAGCAGTACTGTAAATTTGTAGCCTGGGAACCAGACAAATCTGTGAGCTCATGTTTCATTTACTCTAGGAGATACATCTGGTCCCCTTCCCATTCAGACAAAAGTTTCACACATTCTGGTCTCTTTGGCCCAATCACAACTATTTATATAATGTGGGGCAGGTTTGATCCCGTGGCTGTACGAGGACCGCAGCCATTGAGGCATTTTTGGGTGCTGGGAGATTGTTGACCCCAAGGTCTTGCGGTCTTGTTTTTTTTTTTTTTTGGTTGACATTGAAAATGACATGAATTTTTTCTCACTGTTTTTCATTTGCTTATGTTTAGGCAACAAAATTACTTGGTTTGATTTAGGAAAGGATCACAGTTTGAGTAAAAAGAAAGGAAAGGAAAGATGTCAGAATATTGTAAGTTTAATTTACCAACTATACTATGTCGCACCTTTTGTTGGTCTGAGTGGTTGGAGGTCTATTTAATTGTGTCTAGAGGCATTTTGGTCTCTGCCTCCTTGGAAATTGCAAATGAACTTAGAGATTACAGACTTCCAAAGAAAGATTAAATCGAAAGCAACTGGACTCGTTCAAAAACCTTTTCTGAAGACGTTTCGCCTCTTATCCAAGAAGCTTCATCAGCTCTGACTAGTCTGACAGGCATGAACTGATGAAGCTTCTTGGATAAGAGGCGAAACGTCTTCAGAAAAGGTTTTTGAACAAGTCCAGTTGCTTTCGATTTAATCTTTCTTTGGATTACAATGACCTGGACGAATGAGAACATTCACGGACAGATTACAGACTAATTCGTATTTGCAAATTGGTCTGACAGTGTCAGGCTAACGTACTGGAGCCAGATCAACAGCACCTAAGCAAAAAGTAATGTAGAACAGGCCTTGCCACACTGACCTAAAAAGTAACTGAACGGTACAGTAAGTTTATTCACTGAATGTGGGTAGCTGACACAGCATCAGTCCATGTGAGAAATAGAACCAACTGTATGTTACATGCATGAAAAAATATAACTCAGCAGCCCCTTATGAATTGCATTACATGCACAAGGCCTGTATTCAATGTATGTATGTATGTATTTAGTCATTAAGAGAGATGAAAGAGCTGCCTCACTCAATTAACTCTACGATTGTGCACACTGCATATCATTTTTTCCTTCACTTAGATGAAATTGCTTGGAATTTTTATGGTAAAAAGTCCAACAATATGACCAGAGTTTAAGTCTAATATTCCTCCCACTATTCGACACTACATCAACAGTGGCAAATTGCTTTCCTCCCAAGCCTGTTTAATGAATGAACCAATCACGCATTAATGGCACAATCTATGGAGGAGTCCTCCATGTTTGGAAACTCTCCCCATTCAAGACGCAGTTTGCAGAATTGGCTGTTGACATTGTGACAAAGAAGTGAGCAGCAGGGAAGAGGAGTAATTGATAGCATTTCTCGTAGTTAATGGTATGGATTGCAGCACATGTAACTTCTATCCTGCTGCAAATTAAAGACTTTATGATTACTTTAACTATTCTTTACTTGCATGACAGTACATTTTAGTTTCACAATTTCACAACACAATCAGAGAGCCTGAGTTTTACACAGAAATATCTCATGGAGACACATATCACCTAAACATGTGGTTATACAGGGAGTAAAGATGTTTATTGTGAATTGTTTTGCATCTCTTTCACTTTATTTGAAAGAATGCACATGACACTGTCATAACCATGTCATGGCACCTGTCATGACCATGAAGGGGTTTTTTATGAATGTTTATCACTGTTGTCGTTAAGTGTAATTTCTTATGACCACTTGACATCAATTAAAACAATAATGTCTTTGTTATGACAACTTGTCATTAACCAACACAACATAACCTGTCAGTGTCTTTGTCAAGACAACTCAATATGATCAAACTTAAAGAAACTGCTCAGCTTTTGTTCTAACATTACATTATTATACAACTGTCATATGTGATTAGTTTTGACACTGGCCATCATAATACCATTATAAGGGTGCCATGAATATTTTCCATGGCTCCATTAAGTGGTACATTTTGGACTTAAGATGTCATTAAAGTTTATTACACTGTCCAGTGCTTTTGTAATGGTATCATGAACAATTTCCGAGACTTCCTCTTTAAAGATGTTATTAAATGTCATAAGGCTGATGAGTTAGCTGATGGACAGACAGTGGTTAGCTCATTTACTTGTTGCTAACATAGGCTAACCACTGTCTGCTGCTATCTGAAGCTGTTAGCTAGGTAGCTCAGTTAGCTGTACAGCTAGCCACCTGATAACCTGACTCAACACTAACTCATTATTAAACATTAATAAAGACTCTTAATTGCTCATGCAGGAGTTATGACATGGTTATGACAGTGTAATGACATCCCTTCATACAGTTACCTCTTTTTCTTCTCCTGGTTCAAGTTGACTTATTTGTTTCTCTTAATTGATGTTACATCTGTCACTCTGCTAAAATCATTTGCACATTTTTTTTTCTTAAATTGCTACCCTTTCTTGATATGGTTTTCTGAGTGTTCAGATCACTGCAGTGGTATTTCATTAATCATAGTTATGATAATTAAATTAACACGCTTCTGTATTACTAAAATATTTACCTCTTCCTCAGGTGAACAGCCACTCTTGATCTGGTTTTGTGTGTGCATATTTTGACTTGTAGTCTTATTTTACTGTACTCGTTTTCTCTAATCATTGCATATTACATTCAGATTTTATCAGGATGTTTTCTGTTCCATGCTGACAAGAGAAAATGTGATAATGTGCACATGTGAACACCTACAGCATGTGATCAAACTCTGAATTTCTGTCAGATCAAATGTGATAATGTTGCATTTTAGAAAGGCAGACACTATTGGCACCCAGATTAGAAACAATGTGTTTATTTGCACATGGGGTGGAATTCCCAATGTGGCTATTTACACATGGGTGTATATGGCCTTCCATGGCAGAGACAAGCACCCAGGAGTCTGTAGTCAACAATACTATAGCCAAACACCCTCATTGCAGAAACAAGCCACCATCTTTCCACAAACCAAACCTAACCAAGTTTTTTTTTGTTGCCTAAACCTAACCAAACTGACTGAAAACTGAAAATAGTATTTAAAAAAACAATTACTAATAGATAGCAGTTACATGTAATTTCTGTAGTTGTCCAGGGTGAGACTCACATCCCGCTGTCCCACAGGAAAGCCCTACACTTCATTCACCACAGCCTCTCATCCACATGTTGCTCTTTATAGTTAAAATAAGGGGATCAGGTGTGAATAGCTGAATTGCTGCCATGTGCTTATTCATACAAATAGACATTTTTAAAATGCACCTTGGTGCAGCTTTCATGCAATCCATATGAGCACCTCTAGTAGGATCTACGAAAGTCACATTTCTCCTGCCTTAAAAATAGTCCAAATCATTACGGTAGACCCTGGGACTTGGTATTATCCACCGGTCAGGCTAAGATGCTTATACATTAGCAATCTAGGGGACCATGCAGCTGGACTGCAGTCCTGGAGCACACAATGACTTGCCATTAATAGGTTGGGGAGCGTCGAGAGAGCCCACCCCTAGCAGAGATTTCCATGTGGATATGGCCTATGGCACCGGGGTACCTGCCCCCAGCCATCTGCGCTGATTTGACAAATGATTCTATATCAAAGGCCTCTGCACTGATTTGGGTGGTAATTGATTGGAAGTGAGGCCCTCAAATCCCTGATTGGTTTAACTGGATGTAAGGGGGAGATATGCGGTGGCAAGTGAGAGGAAAGGACAGCCAGCAGGAGAGAGAGAAAGAGAGTACAGTGCAGGAGATCTGGGAAATATACAGAACTCGGTCTCATTTACAATTTGAGAGTATTCAGAATGAAATTTTGTGAGATATACAATTTCTACACACAATATGCACCGTATATTTTTTTTTACAGAAGCACCCATGTCGTCTCTGTGTTTCTGTTTCTTTTTTTAATGCAACTGTCAGGATATCCAATTTGTTAGTGTGTCCGTGAAGATTGGATTTCACCATTCAAAAAGAGGAATTTGGTTAGAAATGGAATATTATTGATTGGTTCCACATGGAGGTGTGGTCTGATGTAGATACATGAGCGTGGCTCGGCATGGATTATATATTCCTTCATCAATTTCCCCTGAATTTTTGATGCTATTAACCCTTGTTGTGGAAATCATGTGACAAGGGAGATAACATAAAACATAGAGGCTATAGTCATTGCCAGTAATTCCCTTGAGGATTACCTCAACCTCATAAACCATTATAGGAAAAGAACGGCATGAGAGGGCACACAGACATAAATGATTGATATGCTGAATACTTATTACATCTATGAAATGTAATCTGTTATGTTAGGCGTAAATCTGAAGGTTTGAAGATGTCACTGAAAGGTACTTTTGAAGCACTTAAAAATACTCTTTGATGGCATCAAATACAGTTTGAACATTTTCTGTCAAATTATCACTACAAGTGTCAATCCAATCATATTTATTTATACAGCATTCCACATGTGGCCTCAAAACGTGATAACATTTTAAAGCTTGCATGTTAGTCACACTGCAACCAGCCCTTCAAGGTATCCAAACAGTAAAGTATACAGTATGACATGCTGGATGTTCTGCAGATAAGCCAGAAGACCTGAGATCCCTGTTAATGGAACTGTGGTAGTGATGCTACATCCATACAGGCCTACTGCCTTTATTACACGGCAGGCTGGCTGCACCGCATACCTTTTGCCATTTGACACAGACATGTGGTGCTTGCTAGTGACAGATGCTGCACAGTACTGGTCCCAGAGGTCACAAATGACCTTTTGGATTGTCTTTTTTTCAGTCACAAAGAATTATTTGTTTGACGATGGCCACCAATGCAACCCCAGGCACCCTGATGGAGCCGTGGGTTGTTGCTGCTTGTCTTCTGAGATCACATTTACCTCAAATGAATTTTGTGTGTGTGTGTGTGTGTGTGTGTGTGTGTGTGTGTGTGTGTGTGTGTGTGTACGTGAGAGGTTGAGTGAGCAGATGTGTGCGTCTGTGAGGACATGCATGCGGACGTACATGTTGAAGAAGATGCCTCGCTAACCACCCATAGTCTGCTTGATGCCTTTAACTAAGCTTAATTGCTGCATGACTAGCCTCTTGTTTAGATGCCAGAGGGATTTTCTTTTATTATACAGAATGAATCATCATTAAGATGTGCTTATTCAGTGTCCTTTCCTTGGCTTAAAAATGCTGCTGCATACAGGATCTCTTAAGCATTCTATCTGTAGCAATCAGTGTATTTACTTTTGCATCCTGGTCCAACTTCACAGGATAAACTGTGCTGCTTCAAGAAGCAAGCTGTCTGTGGAGCGTGTTCAGGACTCAACTTTCCAATTGTTAGGTGACATTTCACAGGAGAGCCTCTCATTCTGTGTGGAAAATAAAACTGTGAAATGGCATCCTGGAGTTGCATGGCTTTAGTTTACCTAAGCAATTTCAGAGCTGGCAGGAACAGGGTGCAGTGCAGGCCCCATGCTGTCAGAGGTGCTTGAACCCCACCCCCATCCTTGCCCTCTCCATCTGTCACCTAACTAAATTGCACTGTTCACATAGACACATAACATGTACTTATGTATGCATGCACACACATTCTTACACACATACAAACAGACAGACACACACAATCAAAACGGCTTGAACACTGCCCTCCAATAGCCAAGGAATCTGTACTGTTTATTATATGACAGTTTGTTGAACACAGGAATAAACATGAACTTAACAGTGATATTTCATAAGTTTCTGTTTACCACCTGTACTACAAATGCTTATGTGCAGAAACATGTATGTATGCTCACATCCTGGTTCACAATTCATTCCTATTCTGCTGTGCGATAATGAGAAACTGTTATTCATGCTGTAGATTCAGAAGAAAACCTTGTGAAAAACTGACACAATTTTCTACCGCCTGAAGCCTAGTGTCAGAAATATGATCTTACCCTCACCTCTTACCCTGACTGCCGTACTGTAATGATGCTCTGAGGTGAGCCCACTCATCAATTATTCACAGAATGCAAGAGTTTCACTCTTTATCTTCTCGCCAGCTAGAGGAAACCGTTTAAGAAAAATAGAGGAGAAAATAAAGGCAAAGAGAGAGGGGTAAAAAAAAAAAAAAGGAGCAAGCTGCTTGGCGGATGAATAAGAGAGTTTGCGGTGGACAGACAATGCTCTCGATGTGAGTTATAATTGTAGTTTAACAATGTGCGGACCTCTGGGATTTTCAGTATGCAATATATGGCCTTTATACTAGATCGCTATGGAAACCAAAGGCCCTGAACGACCTGCAGTGCCCACCCACTCGGACAGCCGTTAATCATCTTCGCTCAGATCCTGGCACTGCAGAATTTGGCCAATGTGTCAAGAAGCAATTATATATACTTAGTGCTCGGGCAGCCGATCTCCTCCCTCCCCTCTCTTTCCTCGCGCTCTCACACTCACACTCTTAATATAATCACAGAGCAGTCAGTTTAAAAGCCCTCTGTTCATTTCACTATCTATCTGGGGGATGCACACAATGCAGATGAAGAGAAGTGTAAAAAGACAGAGGATATTCTATTCTGAGAGCCATTATAATCTGAATATTCTTTTCGTATAAATCATATCCAGCCATTTACTCATTTTACCAGCCTCCTGAGCTGACTGACATACTAAATTAGCCCAGCTGGCCCATTGCATTCGCTGCACATATTGGGTTGGTGCGGATCATGGAGACTAATGTGAGCTGACTAGAGGGAGATTATGTTCCGCTGCTAACAGCTAAAACGTGAATAACACTATCCGCAAAGCCACGGTGTTTCCCCATTACATCAGCGCCGATCAGCTGTGTAAAAGTGGAAAGAGAGCAAGTCAGAGAAAAAGAGAAGGAAACAGAAATGTGAAGGGACATAGCCAGACGAAGTCTATAGAGCAGGGGTCTGTTTTACGGACCTTGGACCCCTTAGCTGATGGAGGCAGAGCAGGGCCCCCCTGCTACATATATGGCATTAAATATTTTCAGGTTTTCGCTTGTTTAAGTTTACGCATAGCTGCTAGATCAGCAGCATGAGTGATAAAAAAAAAAATAGGCTGATTTATCTCTGCTAGTAATATGTTGGAATCCTGTTTATGTAGACCCCTTGTTGAAGACCTATGCTATAGAGCTAAAGAGAGAGAGGTGTTCCTGCATTAAAACTTATATAACTTTCTATACTAGACTGTGCCAGACTGTAATACGAACAGTTCACGTCCTATGTGAAGGACATGCAGTGTTATTTTGCATTGACAGACTTCCAAACAAAATTTGATTGCCTTCCTTGTGATTTCCCAATGACAGACATGCGGGGAGGATTATCATAGTTTATTATTATTTACTGTCCCACCACCGTCTGCAGCTTTCAATGCCACTAAAGTCATTTTCGACAGCTAGCTGTGCATTAGCAATGTAGAGCTGTGTTGGCTTTGAACAGTTGATGACAGGCTGTCAGACAGCTTTCCTCCAGTGGGCTCCTTTTACCAAGGTCCACTCTTGCAATAAGACACTCTCCACCATACTACCCATTCATCCAGAAAAGGACACAGGCATTTTTGACACATTTGGTGCTAAGTGAACTGAAATTGTGTGAATTTCACTACATAGCACATTATCACATTTGCAAGAGGCATGCAGCAGGAGCAGGAACTGAAGGGGAAAGTTACTTCAGTCAGAGTGAGGAGATGACTTGAGACCATCAGAGTGAAGTGATGACTTTGACTGTGCATGTTCAGGGCTAATTAGCATTGAATAAATCTGCCCTTCTCACCTCATGTCAAATGTTGAATCAAGATGAATGCAGACAGACAGAAATATCAGGAATAGAAAGGACATGCTTTAAAGAAACTGTTGTTCATGAAATGAAAAAGCAACATTTTCTTTTTAGAATCACTGATAAATTAATTTGCACATCCTTTGGCAAAGATTCTTATGAAAGTTGAATGGAACATCAGATATGTGAAAAGATGAGAAGGGTCTTGACACGACAAATAGCTCATTTAAGTGGGAAATATAAGTAGACACACAAATGAAACCTAATTAGAACATTAAATGCTTAATTTATTTGCAATTATTTCACATGATGTTGTTTTTCTCTTGCCTGAGAGCAAGCTGCTGCTTACCTTATGAGGACAAATGGGGGGCGGTGAGTTAAAAGACTTCTCCGGCGTCTGGCTCAGATTCTACAAGAAAAACACATTATCAGGGATATGTTTTCAGTGGAGGGCATCTCCCAGCAAATCTTCAGCGACAGAAGTTGCAGCTTATTTTCAGGCCCTTTCCATTAGCATTTTTGCAATACATTATAGAGGGGTTAAGCGAGTCTCAATCAACAAGCAGGTCTTTGCCGCCCACTAATCCAAGACCACAGCTTTTGTTGACAGTCATATTTTAAATCTTTATCTTGACAATATCATCTTATCGTACATCATGTGAGTGGGTATGGTGATGTGTTTTGTTTTCCAGTTTTCCCTTTCTTCTATCCCTCCACAAAGATTATAAATCCTTCTTTGTCAGAAGATTTCACTGAACATATGTTCAGACTTTTGCACACACGCCTGAATGCATTTTTTGAGGTTAAATGATTATCACATTGTTAATACACCAATACATCACTCAGATACAAGAAAACACCATTAAAAAGCAGACGCAAGGTAAGTCAACAAGCCAACAACAGATGGTCCCGCTGCTTGTGATTATGCAAAGATCCAAAGTATTTGCATACTCACAATGCCATCATGAAAAAAGAAAGCAAGAAGCCATCTTGAGCTGACCTCAGTGAGAAATGAAAAGAGCATTGGGTGAGGCAAACCCAGCAGGGAAGTGGACAAGCTCTGCAAACTTCCTTGGGTATCTACCAAGGGCCTGCCTCCTGCAAGGCCCTGTTGATTTCCAAGCAGGTGCTTTCAGTTATGCCCTCATATCCAATTATGTGCCTGTGGTATGTCTGATGCTCCCTGACACTATTAATGGCTGCCTTATGGTATCACCAGGACAGATGAGACACTCAACTCTCCAGACTCTTAACATCTATATTTCATTGCAACGTAGAGTACACCTCACTGGCCAAGGCAACTGAGAGAGAAAAAAACAGCCAGGCTTTCACTGCATAAACACCACATCATGAAATATAAATGAATAAATTGGTCTTACTGGGATGGAATTAGGAGACAAAATTTTCCCTACAGATTGAGTACTATATAACCACAATATCTTAATTGATGTGACAAATAAACATGAGTTATTTTCTATGGGGAAAACGCAGGAAATTGCATTTACTTCTATCTATGTTGCAAGGATGTAGATGGCATGATATTCAGTGGGGAAAACACAATGACCTAGATTTCCAGAAATGCCTTCAGAATTGTGAATTATATTGTATATTACTGATTTAAGTGGCAATTGATGAAAAACCGAGGACAGTCCAATTCATTATGACATGAACCACAGCTTTTACATTATGCAGATGATTCTGCTCTGTGCCACTGCTGATGGTTAATCAAGAGCTGTGGTGGAAAAAGTTCTGAAAATCTGTACTCAAGAGGAAGTACATGAGTGAAATATTACACAACTACAAGTAAAACTACAAGCATTAAAAAAAAGCATCTGAACTTACTAGAATGTTTTATTTTTCTCGTACGTATGTCATGTTTTTCAACGCCCTGTTTGCAATCACATAACCTTATTGGCCACAAACATGCAAGATCAATGGTTTGGACATTAATTCAAATTGTAAGCCTACTCAGTAGTGAATTATGACTTTAAAAGTAACTATGCAGATAACATAGTGTAATGCATACTTACGTATGAATAAAATTATAGATGTGGCCAGGTGAACAAGTGTTTCTAGGCTGTTTAAATAGTGTTATATGATCCCCCTATTAAATTATTATAGGAAAAGGTGTTTCTTTGTGTGAAATAAGACTGCGACATTAAGAGCAGCACATTCCTCTTGTTGAACTACACTGTCACTTTAAGAGCAGCACAAGTTCAGATCACATGAGAGTGCTGAGTGCTTGGTAAGATGCTACAGACTCAGAGACAGCGGTACCGGGAAAAAACGAGTGACTGCTGAGGTATTTATTCTTGTTTATGTCCAGGAAAATACCCCATAAACACTGATAAAACACAGACATATTAACTAGCACCAGTAGATGAGTGTGTAATGAAATTGTCAGACTAAGGATGATGAGTGATGATTTTGTATTCTCGCAAATTGTGGTAGATTTGTAAAACGTTTTGATCTCTTTCCACCACACTAAGGGACTGGACAGCAGGTTGGCGTAAGTGGTGATAAAGTACACTTATGAACAGAATCATATCTTAATGGTGTAAGCTGACTGTTTTAATAAACTTTGTTATTTTGTATGCTCTTGCCTAACCCAGAGGGGAGATATGAAGCCATACTGAGATCCAGATGTGTGTGTCTTTGTGCGCAGGCTGCACCCTGGAGTCGGAGTGAGTTCATTTTTTTATAATGAGAAAATTAATTTTGCAGTTCATGTAAAAATGTTTCTAAAATATATATTATGTTCATGAATGCACTGTAAAAATTCCAATGAGCATATTCACTTAAGTAGTGGCTTTACAAATGTTTTTATTAGCATTTTTGTGGATTTTATTTACTTAGGACAGCCACTACTGTTGTCTAGCATTGTCTAGTACAGTCTAGTACAATATAGTCTTGTCTAGTACTGTGTAGTAGAGTCTAGTTGAGTTAAGTACTGTAAAACTGGAGTTCATTAGAGTTGTTAACAGGAGGCATTAGAGTTACCAGTATTGCTTTTCTCAGTCTGAAGCTGAAAGTTGATAGTAAGTGCAGAAAAGAACAAGACAAGCACAGAAAGAGGTGAAGATATTTTTCTGTTTTGTTCTCATTGTGATTTATGTAAAACCCAGTGAGTAACTATTATTTGTCGGCTTCATCGTTTTTGATCTGGCCACACTGACTTGAAAAACTACTCATCAACGCACAAGTTCATGTACCCAAAAACATGACCTCATTACATTGATGTGAGTAGTTGTGAATTGTTACTTTCACCCAATCAAGAGTAACAACACTGAAAACTGAAAGCTTGAAAAACCTTGCACCATACATTTCCAGTGCCAACTGAAGTCACTGTGATAACTCCCAGTCACAGAAGAATGGTTTGAGGTGCTAATAAAAAGTGTAAGAAAAAAAAGTGTGGAAAAGAGTATTTGATGTTTTCATAAGAGATTTATTTTAAGTCTGTTTAATATTGCAAATAAACAACAGGGTGTGTGTTCCATCTTCAAAAACCATTTTAATTTGAAAGCACAGATGATATGGAAGAAGCAATATTTGCAAATACAAATATAATGTGTTTCTAAAAAACTCTGCTTGGATTCAGTACTGTGGTTCACATAAATAAGGGGGCCTGTTCAAGCTTGATACCAGCCATAGATAATCTAAATCCCTTTCCCTTTCTTGGACACACACACAAACACATAGCAAGATCTCCCCAGGCTATGATCACTGTTGTTTTTTGCTGATTTTTTTTTTCATCACAATCTCATTTTATTCTTCGAGCAGAACAAAACATCACTTTTCATTTATGCCATGTTCCTTTGTCACACTCTAGCATAACTCACACATGTAAAAGGTAATTATTAGGCATTTATTTTTCATCAGTGTGGAAACCATTCTGCTTTGTGAGCAATAACTCATACTCTGTGTTTTTACAGGAAACACAAATGTAATGATGATCATGTAATCAGGTGAGAAATCATAAATAGAAAAACGTGTAAGGGGAAAAAAACAGTCATTTTTCAACTCACCTTTGGTCTGGAACATTTTGCATCTGATAGGGAAACACTATTGACAAGGCTTGCAACAGAGGGCCTTGGATTACACCACATATTGATGTTTTTGTCTTTTCAGAGTGCTCAGGGTGGTTATGGTAACGTGATAAGGCCCAGAGAGCACAATGCTATGATATGCAACAAAATTTATTTTCCGAGGAAACGGAAAGATAACTGAAACATGATGTTTCTTTGTCTGATTTCTTGGAGACATGCTGATTTAGCAATGATCCTTTCTGCTGTATCTTTGTTCTTTTTCCTTCAGTATAATTTTTACCCTCCCTTGAACACCATTATTACCTATAAATTGTTCAAGTAAGGGACAATGCCCGTTGAGGTGTCCATTATTAGGAATTAGTGGCATCTAGCGGTGAATCGCAGATTTCAACCAACTCACTTGCCGGGCATTTAGGAGAACTATACATGAACTCAAAAACACAAAAAGCCATATCTAGTAGAAACATGGTGGTGCAATCTGGCAGATTCAATGGAAGAACACCTGTGGTCTATGTAGAGAAAAAAGGGGCTTGTTTGAGGATAATGAAAACACGATTCTTATTTTCAGACAATTTATCCACTAATGAAAACATACTTATGAATAATATATTCCATTTCTGCCAATAGATCCTGCTAAATGCTACTCACTTAACCTTTAATGGGTGATGTGGAGACTCCACAGAATCCATTAATTCCTGATTATGGACACCTTAAACATCTCACTTATTTCACTTATACCATGATCACCAGCCAAAGAATAAAAATGAAGACCATGATTTATAGTTTCATGTGTTTTGCAGTCAAAATCAAAAGTTTTTCACTAGTCATAACTCTGTTTCCCTGATGCCTGAGGGTTTGACTAGTACCTGCAACAACCAGTACCACCCCATAATTTAAAAAAAAAAAAGATATCCAAGATATGCAAGATATCCAACATAGCTGCCGTCATGCAGTGAGTCATACGTTTGTGGCAGGGAAATATTTGCCAATTTTTAACAAGTTATGGCAAGAATGACATTCATACTGTTACTAATATTGCAATGTGAATATTTACTTCAGTGAAACAACCTATAATTACTAAATATTTTCTGCCTTATTTTATTGTAAAATCATGTTGAAAATGTGTGTATCAAATATGATACAGCCGGTACAAAAGATCAGTAATTTATGAATCTCACAATCATTTTTCTATTGAATTTCATGATGCAATCTGCCTTATTCTTACCACAATCACAAATTCACTCTAAAACAGATTAATTTACGACTGAAATGTCATTTTCCAAAATGCAAAATAAAAAAGGTTCCTAAAGAAGAAAAAACAAAAACAACTGAAATGTGAACAATACCTGGCATATCGAATATGACACAAACAAATTATCATATGTGAATGATATAGACTTAAATTAACAAACCTGTCAGGCTTTGCAGGGTTAGGTACTGTATTATACACATTCAATACAATGTAGACGTAACCAAGAAGCATCTCAAGCCATCTTGATTTAAAGGTACTGTATATTAGTCCAAACCTTTACTTTACCGTAACTTGTTCTCTGTTTCTATGTGCCAGATGTAGTATATCGTAGTCTGGTCACATTCAACAAGCCAACTTCCCCAACAAGCCCCATGAAAAAAACAAGAGCACTATTCACTGCTGAGTGGACAGGGACTTGTGGCACATTTGTGTTTGCAGCTCCATCAGCTCAGCCTCCATTCTCCACACACACAAGGAGGCTTTATGCTGTCGTCTTCACCAGCTCCCTCAAAAGTGCCATGCTACATTTAGTAAAATGCATTTCCAGCAGCTAGTTACTGCATTTTTAGCTCTGTTTGCCACCCCGACATTGTTTCCCCCTCCCCCCAATAAAATATAGTTCTCTCACTAGGATTAAAGGAGCAATGTAGTTCAAGGATTATCAAATGCCTTTGATCATGTGACTGCCATGTTTTTGATCTGCAGCACATAGCACCAAATATATTCTTTTTCTTGCCTTCTGTCTCTATCCCTCTCCATGGATTTCCCTTTGCTTGATGGTTCTCTGCAGTGTTAGAAGACCTCTTGACAGGCAGTGAACCAAGGGAGTGTAACAAGTGTAAAAACACAAGTGCTATGTGAGATGAAGCTGCCTTGTGTTGAAGTTTGTTTAACACTTTTATGACATGCAGGAAAAAATAAGCTGCATATTTATTTTGCCTCAAAAATTATTTTTATGGGTCCTGTGTATCACTTTTTCACGATACATGAGACTACACATACATTTAATGTTTCCTCCCGTTTGAGGCAGTGGCACAGATGTTTTGAGTACAAAGAAAGCGACCATAGATTATTTGCCTTTGAAAATAGAAAATAAGGTTTCAGATGCCTCAACCCCCCATCACACCCCAACTGCACCCTGCTGCTGTTCATTAGCAATTTCTGAGCCCTGGGCTATTTTGCAGTGTTTCAATCTCCGCATTATTATTATTTAGTGGCTGACTTGGACATGCAATCAAAGGGACACGCAATATGTGCAACACTCGTATCGCAAAACAGTGCCTTTTCCAGGATGCCCAGACTAAAACCGTATAACTGTGAGCCAGGGGATCCGTGGCTCAAATTTAGTCAACAAACCTCAAAAAATGTTCTTTATCCTCATTGTACCATCACCCCCTATTAATGTCATTGCCAAGACAAAAACGGGACATATCAAAACAATTATTTTGATCTGGCTTCAAGCAACACAACATTTCAATGTGAATGGCACTCGAATCTTGAATCATTATAAGGCGTGGTTTCAGGCAAAAAAGCCCATCAAAAAATGATTGAATATCATTTTAATGGGTAAAAACCTACGAGGCTTTCATACTGTCTACCTGCCATATTATTAGACCGACCATGTCAGTCAAGCTGAGGAACACAGAAACAACATACAGACAGGCTGACAAGACATAAGCATGCCGCCTTCCATCTTCCTCCCAGCTTGGCATGTTTATCTAGTCCTCCATGTGAGCTTAGTGCAGTACTGTGCATATGCATACAGAATGATGAAGGTTCAGAAACTAGTGCCTGGAGGAAGCTGCACATATAGCACAAGCCCTTTGAAATTGTGCCAGGGTGGGCCTCATTTGCAAAGCAATTTGACAACAAAAGTAAAATACTCTACAACTTCAAACCAAATTCTAGAGATGCCAACTGGTACGGCTCTGCAGTTTGCTCAGAGAGGGAATTGAAGAGGGTTACATCCGGTGTCTTGTGTGTGTGCTTCTGACATGGCTTATTTGCAGACCTAGCATTGCACCAGTGCAATGTCATGATTGCTTTGGCAAGGAAAGAGCGCCTAATTTACATGAGAGGGAGTCCTACAGGCACACAGGAGCTTGCCTTTGACCAAGGTGCCAACAACCCCGCAGAAAAACAATGTAATTACAACCTACAAAGCTGCTGTGTTTAGAACAAACTCACTCTTAATACAGCGGGACCACATACTAGTAAATCAGTCAGACTTACAAATGGGCATGACTAAAAAATGTGGTAATGCTACAATATTCTGTGTAATGGTTGGATTTCATTAATTCTGATACATACAGACAAAATATGAACTGTAGGGGCCATTTTGGGTGTGTTTTAATTGTGGAATATCTTTCATGGAATCCAGTGCCCCTCCAAAATTAAGCAGCCAGTCACTATGCACTCACCAGGCCTCATTTTCCCTTCCTTCCCTTACCCTGTTATTTTGAACAGTTTCTGATGCCATGGCTTGTTTCTACAAGTGCAATATTGCTGTGGATTATCTTGAACAGGATTTTGTATGTTGGTTTATAATAATCTAAAAATATGTCGAGGAAGCTTAATATTGTTTTTATTGCAAACAACTGCTATGACTCAACATTAGGAAAAGCTGTTTTCAGAAGCTTGATACCTACTGAAATAGACCCCAGAACAAAATTTGTCAGGCTGATACTGAGAAATATCTAATATATTTGCTGCACTAAATCATAAAATAAGCATTAAATATTGTCTTCTCCAACAACAACCCTACAGCCAGCATGTTCACCTTTGAAATTACCATTCTGGGCTGGAACAGCTGTTTTTGTTTGCCTGTTTCCCAATTATTTTTATTATTGTTGTTATTATTAATTATTACAGAGTTAAGATTAATGCCATTTTTGAGTTAGTGTCAGTTTATGACTCATAAGAAATCATTAATAATCTTTAGATAGAGTAGATGTTTAAAGAGAGTGAGCAGTTTCAGAGAAATGAGCATTTAGAGCATTTTTTGTATTTGACCTCTGACAAAAGTTGCATGTCTACACCTTGTATGCACTTTAACTAAAGTTCAAGCTCTACCTCTATACTAAACAAAAACAACATTTATAAAACTTCTTTTCCAAGTATGATCTGTTGGAAAAGACTCTTTTCTGCCATACTATAAACAGATAGCATTATTTGCTGGCTGTAATCACAGATGGGGAAAAAATATTTGGAAATGATCAGTTTGTTGAAATGGTGAATTAAGTAATACATCCTCAATCAATAATTCATCAGTGAGGCTTGTATTAGCATGGTGAATGTTTGCTGATTATTTCTGTAATTGTCTCAAATGAGTTATTTCCTGATTTATAATGGGAAAGGTCTCCCTGGATTAAGTTGGACATAATTATATGTGTGTTTAGAAATGTTAGATTATTACAAAACTGTCAGAGTCAAAAACACTAAACAAACACTGCAGAATCATTGTCGCTCAGATAGTTTGGAGGGGAGGGGCAGTTTGATACAAATTGAGGCCACGAGACAAGAGACTGCGTGCTGAAAAGCTCTCTAATCCAGTAATATTTTGGGTGACTTTCTAAGATAAATACTTTGGCATTGTCTTGATGAGAGAGCCTCGCCTCATTTAAGTGTCTTTGGGATCCGGATCAATCCACATGGCGGGAGTCAGACTTGTACACTTGACCATATAATGCGGCATGCTTGTCACAACCCGGAATGCATTTCTCTCTTCAAAGTATATTTCTTGGCCTGCTCTCGTCACTCACTCCCTCTAACCAATTTGTCATTCTAAGCCTAGCCTCACTGCTGCCAGCGCCTAGATGATAGCAGTGGGCCTCTCTGATCCAGGCAGTGGCAAGGGAGCAGGCCAAGTGTTACGCGAGCCACTCTGGGACACCAAGCAGGCGCTTCTGCCGGCTGATGCACGCCTCCACGGCCGAGAGGAACTGGCTTTGCAGATGCTTTCAATTCGACACAGAATGGAGCTCATCTACTTTGTGAGGACATTTGCTTTGTGTTTGTGCACTGCGTTTGTGCTTGTTTGTGTATTTTGTGCACAAGTGTGCATGACCATGCACGTGTGTGTCAGAAAGATTAAGAGACGTCTGTGCATGTATGTGTGTACATGTTTGTGCATGACTGAATGTATCTGTGTGTGCATGCGTGAGAGTGTGTGAAGCTGCTTTTTTATATAAAGACACAATTATCCTGAAATGAGGCTGAGCTTTTTTTCTTCTTTTTTTGGCCTGCAATTATAGTATTCTCTAAGTTCTGATGGCCTACTACTACTCTGCTGATCTCCTTTAGAAGTCACTATTTTCCTCCACTGGCAGACGTTCCTCTCAAGAGCAAGAGGCAACACAACACTGACGCCGTCACTTCATTATTCCTGTTTTAGACAACCATTAATGCCCTCATTCAAATGCTTGGATGCTGCTTTGCTGTTAAGCTTATCAGCAATAGTCAACCAATTTACTACTGCGGTTCTCTCTCTCTAGTCGGGTGAGCAGAGCATTAAGTGTATTCAAAATGACATTAGCTGCACATTGTTATTGACTGCTGCTCACGGTGAGTCAAAACTTAATTTTGATAAATGAAAATAAATACCATTTTATCAAGCTGAATTACAGAGTGCAATGTGCCGCGCATTAGAAAATCCACTCTGACTTCACTTTTTACTGTCTTTTTGAGAGACGGGGTGAGGGATGATAAAAATCTCAGAAGCTTTGATTCAGGTGAAACTATTTGTTTTAACTCAAAAGAGTTAGTGTTTGGGCTGCCTTAAAATTTTAAGTTGACTGAATTTGAAAAGACAAGATGAGGTATATTTGTAATGATTCAAAACAAATAAACTTGTTCTAGTCAACTTAGAAGATATTAAGTTGAACCAATAACTCTTCAGTCACACTGATAATCACTATAAATAAATTTGATTTCCTTTTACATTGTCTCAGTTTGAAGAGTCAGTTCTTCATTTCACATAAAGAACTTACAGCTGCAGCTGCTCCTGATGGAGTGACCCTGCTCTGAGTGAATTTATTAAATTGTACATGAATTCAATACTAACCTTCATTGTGGTTCACAGTGTTTTCATTATTGTGAAAACAAACAACCAAGTCTTATATTAAAGTGAGCAAGTTTCAACTTCATATGTTTTCTTCAAACTATAAAGAAGAAGATTCTCAAGAGATTTTTAGCTCTAAAACAATACATGCTGGGAAGTCTGTTAATATGCTGATCATGTTTCTTTATAAATTTAATTTAATGAGTTGATTGAAATCTGAACACTGCACTGATTCAACTCAACATTATAAGTCACAAGACTACAAGTCAGAAGAACTTATTTTTATACGTTCTGAAGTGTTGAATAAATTAAATTTGTATTTAATTGAGCGAGTTCATGAGAAAAGATTAGTTGATTCAACTAAATTCCTGTCTCATTTTTTACAGTGCAGTGCATTTGAGGGGCAAAAGAACATAACAATATTTGGAATTAGATTTGGCAAACGTATGCTAATCACTTTCTGTTTTTCAAATTACAGAGGAGCTGCTCTGTTTTGATGAGCGGTCTACTCTTCTCTCAGCAGAGGTGCTCGACATCGACCTTTCAGATGCTTATGTTTTTATGCTGCAGCCTTTTGCAGCCATGTTCAGGATTAAACTATGCATGGCTAATGCATTTGCACAGGAGTAGATGTATTTATCTTTAGCGTATAGACTGTAACCCACTATTCTGCACCCAACAATCAGCCCTCTGCAAATAGATCCCTTCATTTGCCTGCCTGGGAACTGAGACTTGAAGGAGCTCGGTGAATGCATAGACCAGGCTTTCTCGTTAGACATTGATACCCATCTCACAAAGCAACACCAGCCTTTTATCTGTCTGAGCATGATTCAGTGTTTGATTGGGAATGAATGTGGAAGGTTCCAATCAGTTTCCCTTGTATGAGCACAGCTAACATGTGTGTGACTGCTCCTTGAGCGCTGATGGCAGAGACATGGGCGATTAAGGCCAGAGCCCAATCAAACCAGCTGTGTGCCATTCCCTCATGGCACTGGTTGTGCCAGGCATGTGTTCCACACTACTCGCAGGCAACGAGGCCTCGACCAAACCCCCAGTCTGGGGAGTTACGGCCACACATGAACCAGGACATGTAGGCAGATTGGGGTTTTAGCTATACAAACATTTTTCAGAGACAGAGCTGCTATGCAAGCAGAAATAATCTCATTGGTTTCGTTAAACCTCAGTGGAGAGTTTTTTTTTTTCTTCTTTTTTTTCTGGCCAAGCAGCAGTAGGCTGCTGAAACCCAATGTAAAAGGCAGGGGGTAAGACAGTATGTAACTATAATATTATGAATCCCAATGCTCTTCCTGAGTAAAAGAATGCAATTAGGCCATGCTTTATACAAGTCATATATGTTAGATAGATGCCATGCTCATACGTTTCTGAAAGTCATCTCGTATATTGTTCAGAGTGTTCTAGTAAGCCAGTTAGCTTTGCTTTGAAAAACAATAAGATTATATAAACCTTAAAGCGTTACTCCACTCTGTGAGATTAAGCCATTTTGTATGTACTCACCACTATGCCGATGTGATGATAAGTGAAGATCTTCAGTACACCAAACAATCCTGGAGTTTTAGGAGAAACAGGGTAGCAGCCTCATCCAGTACAATGGCAGTGAATGGTGACCACGGATAAAACGTTAAAAATAGCACACAAAACAAGCACAAAATGTCTCCATCCTGCTTGTGT
>JAJHUR010091092.1:8361-40340 GCA_027495735.1 Lutjanus campechanus
CTTCGGCACATGCGTCCATTAAGAGATATACGAAGTCTCGCGAGATCGACGCCATGTTTACATCCTACCGGCTACATGCTACAGTTGACATTTCTGCTAAAAACATGGCGTAAATGGCGTCTTTTGCGGTTAATTTTCAATGTCGCAGCTCACGGACACTTGGATTACACCACACGAGCAGGATGGAGACATTTTGTGTTTGTTTTATGTGCTATTTTTAACATTTTATCCGTGTTCACCATTCACTGCCATTGTACTGGATGAGGCTGCTACCCTGTTTCTCCTAAAACTCCAGGATTGTTTTGTGAACTGAAGACCTTCACCCATCATCACATCGGCATAGGGGTGAGTACATACTGAGTGGGTTATCATGTAAAGTGGAGTATCACTTTAAGAGACTGGAAATATAGAGAAATTGCTAGCATAGCTCTGCTCACTCGGTAACAAATCTTCACAAAAACCAAGTATGTAAACTTGATTTTATTTTTTTAGTGGACAGCTACCTGTTTCCCCCTGCCTCCAGTTTTTATGCTAAGCTAAGCTAACCAGCATTTTCCGGGCTGTGGCATCATATTTACCAGACAAATATGAGAGTGTATGGATCTTCTCATCAAATCCTCTGCATGAAAGCAAATAAGCATATTTACCACAATGTGAACTACTCATTTAAGCGTATACTGTATGTTGAAGGGGTTGTAATACTGCTGTTACTACACAGATTGACATAGGCTAACAGAAGCTGCTGTTTGGTCTAACCACAAAAAGCTACAGTGGCTATAACAAGTGCACTGACACAGAGGACTCTTCCCGTTCTATCTCTGTGCACTTCTGTACTTCCTTCATATTTTTAACCTCACTCTTTTTTCATTCATTTTTTCTTGTCAGCTTCCCAGCTCTCTGTAGGTCACAGGAGCAGGCGTTGCTGCTGCTGAGTCAACATCACAAGTGGAACACTGGCCTCAGAATTACACACACACACACACACACACACACACACACGCACGCACGCACGCACGCACGCACACACACGCACCCACCCCCTCCCACCCACACACACACACACACACACACACAAGACACGACTATTAAGTTTGGCGTAGACTATCACTAGAGTAATCCTCTCAGCTACTGTGCTGAAAGTAGGCTAAGTGCTAAACATTCTCAGACTGTCTAATAGGTGAGGCCAATAATCTATCTGGATCATGATCCACTTACAGGTTGTCCACATCAGACAGGTCTGCACTTGTGTTAGAAATTCTCAGAATATTTGAATGTCTGGATGTTCAGAACTGGAATAATACCTGGATTTTTTGCTTTTGAAAAAGGAATCTTGTGATATTTGCAGCAAATGCAAAAAAAAGTGCAATAAATGTGCTGTGCTCATTCTTTAGACTATTGTCCAATGTACTGGATAGGAATGTGTATGCTGTAGGGCTCCAATTAACAAGTACCCTAATTATCAAATTATCTACTGTTTACTGCCATGATTGATCATTTAATCTATAACAGAAAAAATGTGAAAAATGCTCATCACATTTTTCCAGTGCCCAAATTGACACATTGTTTCTTTTGTCCAACCAACAGTCCGTAACCCAAAGACTCTTGATCTACTATCACAAATGAAAAAGAAAAGCAGTAAATTCTTACATTTAAGAATCTGCACCCAACAAATGTTTGAAATTTTTGCTTGAAAAATGATTATCAAAATAGTTGGCACATAATTTTCTTTCAATTAACTGGTGAATTAAATGCCTAATTATTGCAGCACTTATGTGTTGCGCCCCAAAATGAACTGCCAAAAACAAGGCCATCTTCATTTTTGCAACTCTCAATAACAAATTCCTGCAGTTCAACACAAGGACACCATTTTCTTCAGCCTAAACACTGCATGTCTCTATTTTAACCTTGTAAAAATAAAAAAATAAATGTAAATTTATTTAACAGCTAAATAAATTAAATGAATTTAACCAGGCGTGTTGATATTATAAAATCAACAAGTTACATAAAATAGCTGTTTCAGTGCCATACACATGTGCAGTGACGATAGAGGGCATGTGGTGCTGTGGCGGACTGAGATAATTTCTTATCTTCATGTACTATTCTAGCCATGTTCCGACTTGTCTGTCCTTTCCAGCACAAGTGTCTTTATTTGTGCGTCACTCTAAAGCTGTGTGTGTGTAAACCACGTCTGTTGTAAAACTCACTATTGTACCTCGTAAGTTCAGACTGTCCACTTTAACTTGTTTAATGATTATATGGCAAATCTGAGCAGACTTCCTTATTGGTCACTTTTGTCTCTCAAAAACCTGGTAAATCACTGACGGAAACTATTGTCTATACCAAGGGAATTGTTCTTTTCTATCTGTGTCAAAGGTTCAAAGTGAATCAGGCAGGTTGAGTTTTTTTCTCTGTGATCTGCCTCCACCACTTGTTGCAAAGGAAGGAATCCAAACTTCAACATCTGGTCCTTTTTAGTCTTTAAAAAATCATTATGAAAGACCTTTAGGCTGCCAAGATGAATCATGGATGCTTTGTTTATTTGACATCTATTTAGCTCCTATTAAGACTACTGCCTTTGAAGTGTTCACTGTTAAGATTGTGAATTTAAGAATGCTGTTTAATGTGACTGTTGCATTTCTTAAAAGTTAGAGTCATGTATGAAGTTTGCATGCCTTTAGCTTGTTTTGTAGTGTTTTCCTCTTCTGAAAGAGATAATCTTGACATAGCTGAAAGGATTTTAAGACTAATAGAGTGAGTGATCAACAGAGAAATAATTGGCAAACCTCTAAATATCTGATTCATTATTTAAGTCAAGGGGCACAGAGCCACTGCAGGGAGGGCATGGATGGCCAGGAGAGAAATATAGAGTGAAACAAAGCTGAATGAATGCAATTTATATAAGAGAATAACCAATAAAGAGTTTGCTGATGCTATCTTGCTGACCTTTATTTCACTAAAATTCAACTCCCAAAGTTTGGGAGCCACTGATTTAAGTTGTTTTTAAGCAAAAATGGCAACAAAAAGTTGATCTGGTTGATGCTTTTCAAATGTAAATATTTGCTGTTTTTTGTGAATATTTTTATTCTTTTGGACTGTTGACAGGACAAAACAAGCTATTTTTTATAAGTCAACTTTGGCTTGGAAATTGTGATGGTATTTTTCTGCAAATAATTGACCAATTAATCAATCATTCCCTTGTTCCACCTTCTCGAATGTGATGATTTTCTGCTTTACTTTGTCCTCTGTGATTGTAAATTGATAATCTTTGGAATCTTGACTGTTGATTGGACAAAACAAATTGTGATCTTGGCATTTTTCACAATCTTAATACAGTTTTAAGACCAAATGAGATGAAATAATGGAAATCATCAGTCACATCCCTTAATTTTAATTTAAAAAATAACAACCTTAGATAATATTTTTTTATATTACCAGGGGACCTCATGTGATTTAGAAATTACCACCCCATGTTAGCTACATGCAGAGCATTCACACAGGATAAGCGAAGTCTGGATTTTACACAAACTTACTGACATTATCCTGTGGATATGATGTCAAGGTGGTACATAACTTTTCAGAAGCAAAGTTGTTTTGCCTACTTCCTGCATGTGTTACAAGCATGAATACACATTCACAGCTCACACTGTCAACATCAGTACAGCTGATCTCACAGCACAGCTGTTGACTGCTGTTCAACTCCTGTTGTGAGTCACAATCAAATTTCATACTTTTTCAGTTGTCTAACAACAGAAAGCAGATATTTAAAATAATTACCCTAAATCATCAAGCTGTCTATTTGCGCAGGACTAATGTTACCTCTGTGTTTGATGTAATATGGTAGATGATTTGTGATCGAATATCTACTGTACAAATTACGACATGGCAGATTCCACTGCATTAAATTCAGACTACCTCTGCAATTATTACAAATTACTACAAGTGCCCAGATAACACTAGTACCGTGCGAACAGGGCTACATTGCCTGAGACATGTGGTGCACAGATATAGAGTGCCATCCTACATATAAGAGCTTGCTATAATTTCAATACTTTTAGAAACAATTGTCAAAACATTTAAATCATGGTGTGTAATTAATCTTGATGATTTCTACTTCATACTTTTTTCTTGTTTTAAAACTGGTGCAGCATTGCTCTGTTTATGCTGTGTCTCATGTGTTTATTTACTTTGCCTTTGTAAGGATTTTATTTGCTTAACTCATGTTGGGGAAATGTCCAGTGTATAAGTCTACAGTTTCTTGACCTCTCCTGTCACATGTTTAACTTCTGTTATCTGTATAGCTGTACCTCTCCATGTTAATGACAAATGTGTGAAATGTGAAATAGCAGCTTAAAAGATGGTCCTTTTTTATTGCTGTTTTTGAAGGTCTGCTCTTATAAACATCCCAACAACCCCCAAGTTAAACTGTACTCAGGATGTAATCTAAGTTCCATGTAATGGTCATGGAGTAATATCTGTCTCTTGCAAAACATCTGAGTAGTTAACCAGTGAGTAGTGATTCTGCACCACATATGGTAATAAATCAATCATTTTCTCTTTGAGGCTGCCTCTCTGTGGCCTTCACAGGCTGTCAGTGACGTCATTTTATACAAGAAGAAAACGATGTCAGCACATTTAGTGCTGCAATCACCAGCAGCACATGACTGGGGCCAAATCAGGACATTGTTCTCAGATATCCATCAATCATGTGACCTTTGAAATTGAGGCTGGGATAAGTGTGAGCCCAATGCAAACTCAACAAGACTTTGATACTTCCTTGTTTGTCAGAAACATTACTGACGCAACAGTGCAGAATTTATGTGCAATTGATGAGGGGGAGGATGTGGATGAACTGGGTGGGACAATGTTTTTAAAGATACTAAGGTCAGATTGATCTTGTACTTGAAAAGATCACTCACCGAAGATCTCCCCATTCTTGGCATACTCCGTGACTAAGTAAAGCATGTTCTTCGTCTCCATCACCTGCGAGAGGGAGAGGACGAAGGAGCAGGGGCCGAGGGAGGGGAGAGAAGAGAGGGAGAGTGAATACACACTGAAGACCACTTTTCAACAGAAATTATCATCATCAGATAATCCAAATTAACAGTCTTCTGCAACAAAAGAGAATTACAAAGCTCCAAAAAAGTTTGGATGTTGTGTAAAACATGAATACAAACGGAATGCAATGATTTGCATATCCTTTGACCTAAATTCAACTGAATACAGTACAAAGACAGATAACACTGTGATACATCTCCTTTTAAAACAACACTCAGTAAGCATCTGAGAACTGAGGACACTCATTTTGAAGTTTTGAAAGTGTAATTCTTGTCCATTCTTGCTTGATATACGACTTCATATGCTCAACAGTCCATCATTTCCATTGTCGTATTTTGCACTTCATAATGCGCCACACATTTTCAGTGGAAGACAGGTCTGGACTGCAGGCAGGCCTGTCCAGGACCCAAACTCTTTTACTACGAAGCCACACTGTTGTAATGTGCAGAATGTGTCTTGGCACTATCTAGCTGATATAAGCAGGAACGTCCCTAAAAAATGTGTTGTCTGGATGACAGCATACATTGCTCCAAAACCTGTATGGTCAGCATTAATACTTGACAAATGTGCAAGTTAGCCATGCCATGGGCACCAACATGCCCCAATACCATCACAGATGCTGGCTATCGAACTTTGCACTGGTAACAACCTGGATGGTCTTTTTCCTCTTGAGCCCGAAGGACATGACATGCATGATTTCCAAAAAACATTTAAATGTGAACTCGTCAGACCACAGCATACTTTTCCACTTTGCATCAGTCCATCTCAGAGACGGGCACAGAGACATTGGCAGCATTTCTAGATGTTGTTGATATATGGCTTTCTCTTTGCACGGCAGAGTCTTAACTTGCATTTGTAGATGCAGCAACAAACTGTGTTTACAGACAACTGTTTTCTAAAGTGTTCCTGAGCCAATGTAGTACTCTTTACATCATATAATCATGTTGGTCTTTAATGCTATGCTGCCTGAGGGGTCGAAGGTCACGGGCATTCAATGTTGGTTTTCCACCTTGCCCCTTACATGCAGAGATTTCTCCAGATTCATTGAATCTTCAAATTATATTTTGGATTGTAGATGGTGAAATCCCCGAATACCCTGCAGTTGTTTGTTGAGAAACACTGTTCTGTAAACTGTTTCAAACAATTTGCCCACATGCTTTTTCATCATGTGGTGAACCTCGCCACATCCTTGCTTGTGAATGACTGAGCCTGAGGATGCCACTGTCATACCCAATCATGGTACTATCAACTGTTATCCATTGATCGGCTTTGCTATGAAATGCTCCAAACAAGTGTTTTTTAAGTGTAACTTTTCCAGTATTTTGTTGCCACTACCCGATTTTTTTTAAAAATGCGTTTCAGGCATTAAACTCTTTGACCAAAAACACTTAAGTTTACCAGTTAACTTTTTTGGGAACTGGGGTTTGTAGAATAAAGGAAAAAGAAAAAGGGACACAAGCGAGTAAAACATCACACAACTGTCCAAATGGGTTTTTCAACCACAGTGTCTGGCATCCATGGAGTCAAGAGCAAAAACAAAATGCATGAATGGCACGGGTCTAAATATGGCATCCATGTAAGCGAATGGAGGTGGACGGTTGGTGTTGCCGAGTATATCTGAATGGTACTTAAAAACCTCTCAGTCCTCACACGGTGCCGTGTTGTGTAGGAGGAGGAGAACCGATTTAGAAGCAGAAACACTCAGGAGATGAATAGCATTAAATGCGGAGGGGAGAATCAGATGGAGAGGGGAGGATGAATCAGACACAGTGAGCCAGACATTCACACTAGAAATCCCACGCTCATTGTTTATGATCAATTTTCCATCTGTTACACTGACCGATTCATGGATTTAAGAAATGAAAGCCAGGTTTTTTTTTTTGCTTGGCCTTGGTTGTGTAACAAACAACATTTTGTCCTCTCTGTATTGTTTTTGAGCTGGAATACAACTGGGTGATGAATTAAGCCCGTTTATAGGTGCTCGTTTAATCAAAACAAGGATCATTGAGAGCCAATACGCAATCCAATCTGGGAAATAAACCATTCTCACAGCGGACATTTTGACTTGTCACAGCAGGAAAAGCACAGGTGTAACTAATAGTATTAACGATGGCTCTGTTTCATTTAGGTGTGCCAGTAAACCAGCATGTACAATAGCAGGGCCCTGGCACTGGTGCACCTAAGTGGAATGCAGCCATTATTAATGTTATAAGTTACACCTGTGTTTGACAAGATGAAACATTCACCACAATAGAGGTCTAATTTCAATTTATGGTGGATGTGTTTCTGTTGTTTGTTGTTGTTGTTGTTGCTGTGATGGAATGCAGCAGCAACACACTAACTAGCTTCATATGTTGTCCGTCATGGATCTATTACCAATCTAAATCAGTCAGGGGAGGCACTGGACAAAAACCAGGGAGACAAAGGCAGATGTTTTGTGCAGATTTCCAAATTGAACAACAGTCTTGCAAGTAATGCTGAGTGTTGTTTGACATTTTTTTTTATACTAATACCAGAGTTTCTTTATTTACTTTTACTTTAATCATTTGTTTATTAGGGCACACACATTAACTAACATCAGTATTCATACTAGCCAACCTTAGGCCTCAAAAATAGGGAGGATTTCAAAACCAAAGCATGGGGCTTGGGGTTCCTCTGACCAGAAAAATGTGGGTTTCACAGACATTGTTTCCTGCATTCTGGTGATTTTTCTCCTCCTCGGACTTTCGGCTGCTCCCATTAGAGGTTGCAAACGTTGAATCATCTGCTTGCCTGCAGAACGGGCCCAGCCAAACCCGGTATGGATCTGTATATTTGATTTGGCACAGGCTTTTTATGCCGAATGTCCTTCCTGATGCAGCTTTCTCCATCCGGGTTTGGGACTGGCAATTTGGGAATGCACTGGTTTGCGTTTCTCCAGTTGGGGAACTGGGGAAGAGTGTGTTGCCCAAGGACACTTGGACATTTATTGGCTGAAAAACACAGCATTTAGCCTAGTCCAATTTCAACTTTGATTGCAATAATACATAAAATTAATATTTTACAAATGTTTTTCAAAGAGTGTGTTAGTCACAATGCTCCGAACCCCTTCCCTTTGAAACTTTCTCTATGAAGCAGGAATTGATAGTATTTGTCAATATTATGTAACTGTAGGTTGACGTTATCCATTACTGTAGAGTGCTCACAATACCAGAATTTTAAACTTAGATACAATGCTAGTATAAAAACAATACACAACACCTCTTTTGGCAAAAAAAGTCCTTGGCACAAAACCTGTACTAACCTAAATTAATAACCTTCACACAGTGCTGGTGCAGAAAAAGTCTCTGAACACTGCATGGTTTTGCCATGCTGCAAGACAAATTTCAAGCAGGACCACAAAGACTAAACAGAGGCCTTGAATGAGAACCCATTATTTCTGCATGAAAATTGTATCGTTTCAAATCGTGTTGCGTTGAGAAAGCATGTTAGTTTTCTACATTACAAATGCCAAAAACACTTTTGATACCTTACCTTGGGAAGTAAAATCTTTTTTTTTCTAGAAAATAGTTTTTATATGAGAAGCCAACATTCCCAGATGTTAAATAAAGTCAAAAGATAAGAAGCTGCTGACAGAAGCAGTCAGAGGCTGACAGGAATTTTGCCAAAATACAATTATCATTTAAATCAGGAATTGCCCCATTAACAAATAATAAAAAAGTTTTTGTTTACATGCAAGATTTCAATATATGACAGGTATCAATACAAAAAAAGCCAAAAACGCTTAGCTTTGACACTCAGCCCTACTTGCTAGGCCTGATGTCAAGACAGTCTGATACCTCATGCTTTGGTGCAAAATGAGTAAAGTTCAACAGGATGTTAATACTGTGTTACAAACCTTCCTACAGCAGGCCCTGTGGTTATACTTTAACACTTCCAATTATATTACATGCCTGCAGCTGCACAACAGTAAAAAGCCTTGATGCACTGCCAATATTCACTACACTGTACCGCTTCAATACAGTGGAGATGATACAGTATGCAGTATCCAGACAAAGTTGACTTCTTCTTGTGAATAATTGCTATGGGGGAAATATCTTCAACCTAATCTCTGTCATCTAGTAATTTGGAATACAAGTGAAGAATTCATAGTTCAACTTTCATATCAAGAAATGCAAGCTGCACTTTGTGTTTAACACTTCATGGAACTGATGTTGCCCTTCTCAGAAGGTGATCTATAACATCACTGTTTGTGCCAACAGGGTGACTAACTGATTGAGGCAGTGGCCGACCAGCAATTCCCATGTTCTGTGTGGTAAAATTACATTTTTTTTTGCAAATGGAATCTGGTTTGGTTTGGAGAGCGATATCTGGCTTACGTAATTGCTATTGCCAGTCAGAAAAGTACTCAAAATTGGAGGCTTGCCGACCACCATCTACTGTACTGACTATGGAAAATTGTCTCATACAACCCCAATTTAAAAAACCTGAATTATTATTAAATATTTCTTTTAACATGATTGATATACAAATGAAGTACTCATTTTGTACTGGCATTTCTATGAAAGTAACAATGGACAAAGAATGGCTTTGTAATTTTGAAAACAATGTCCAGTGGTAAGTTTGATTGCTCAAAATATTTGTACTTGTAGAGAGACTCCTAACAGTCAAGAATAAGACCGAAAGTGAAAGGATGGTGAGATGCAAAGAGGAGTGCAAGAAGAGAATAAAATGGTGGCAAACTGGGGTCAATAGAGAAGAGGCCACACAACACAAAACAAACTAGAGTGGGGTCCACAGTTGGGTTGTCTGTGTGTGTCGCTACGTGTCTTCATTAGCTTGGGCTTCCCTCTGGGCCACAGGGCCAACCCTAGTTTATGAGACTGGAAAGGAAATCACTAATTGACCTGAGCTGATTGGATGGATGGACTGTTGGAAATAATGATACACACCAAAATAACACAGCAGAAAGCTGGAACAGAGCCACATGGTTGTGTAATGATAATGAACACTCATTTACTTTCCCTAAACAAACTAACAGGACCCAAAGGCTTATGTAATGCAACTGAATCACAAAAATTGTTGATTTATTGGTGGTTAGGCTATTTTGTGCCCGACAGCAGGCATCACAGGTTTCCCTCTGCCTAGTTAATGTACAAACAAAGTGCAACAGACAGAACAAATCAATTTAGAATATACACTTTGTGCCTCATAAAAAATTTATGTGAACTTATGTGAACTAGCATACAACTGCTATAAAAGGTGGCATGAAGGACATGAAATATATTGGATTAATTTCTTCTATAGAAATGCTTTTAGCACACATCATACTACTGATAGTGACAGTGGGCTCTATTTCAATTGCGCACAGGCAAAGAAATAATCATGATTTTTAGAGCTTGCAAAGAAAGCCATGGTGTACACCTTTTTGGATAAGAGAAAGAGACAAAGATGTATGGAATTACGTCTTTTTCCACAGTAGATATTTTGACTTGTCATGGTAGGAAAAGCTCTGGTGTTACTAATAACATTAACAATGGCTCTATTCTGTTATGGTGTCACTCTAAACCATGACACCGAGCCAGCATGCACAACACCAGGATCCTGAAAATGAAGCAGCTAAATGGAATGCAGGCATCATTCATTTTATTATTTACACCTGTGCTTTTTCTGCTGTGGTATAGGGTTGGGCCTATCACCAATGTCTGACAGTCATCGACCATCTACCATCATAACAATGTGATTTAAAAGCCTTCGGTATTTGAGGTAGTCTGTCCTTGTTGTTGATGAAGTTATGTTTTTGACATGTGAGAGAGAAATAAAACGCTGTTGCTGCTGGTGATTTTGCTAATGTTATGTTTCCATGTGCCATTTAGGATTTTTTTTATTAAACCTGCCCAGTTAGGTGACCCAAAGACACTTGGTCACATGGGTGGCAGCAGCATTTCTTTTCTGCGGGCCACTGTTAGTGTGTTTCTTTCAATCATGCTGTTATTATTTGCCCTGTTTTTTTCCTTACTTCCTCAGTATAGCTTGCTGGCAAACTCAAGAGGATGAATACAACTAAGTTGCAGACATGTGATGTGGAGACTGTTTTAGACCCGGCATGAGGATGTATGTCAGACGCTCGCCTGGCAGGGATGTGAGAGTTAATCTGCTTGTTCCCTTTGCTGGTGATGTGAGTGACAGTATGAATCGTTGGTGACCAAAGTGGTAAGCTAGTGAGAAAGTCGGCTTTTCCTCTATGGGACAGCCACCCCCCACCTCACCCCAAAACAATGATGTCATCACGCATTTGCTATGTTTCCCTGTGGACATTGTCGGTCCAGTTTGGTAGATATCACCCAACCCTACTGTGACATGTCAAAATGTCTTCCAAGAAAAAGGCCTATAAGAACACGAACAATACCAGAGTTCATTATTAGCTGTGTGATTTTTAATCAAATTTCAAATTCATCAAAATATCAAAGACTGGCTCTACAATGATTCAGCTGCATGGGACTTCAATCTTGTCACAGCTCAGCTTGTCATGCACGCTGTGCAGACAAATACCAAAGGACATTGCTCATGTTTAATACTAGCACTGCTTGTGGTAATTGTTGTCCAGCCGCAAAAATAAAGCCCATAACTCCAATGCACAATAGATAGTATTCAATATTTAAAAACTTATACTGTTGTTGAAATCCTCTAGCCAGCTGTGGATCATGTTTGTTTTGGGTCTTTTTTTAGCTAAATCATTGTGCAAATAAATACTGACACTGTGTCCCAATATTTAATTAAATTCTTTTTCAAGGTCCCATAAAGTCAGGGGGGCACTGACAAGAATTACTAATGGTTTTTAACAAGCAATGAATCCATTCTGGCCTTAAGTAGATGTTTTACAAGAAAGCTCTCAATAAAAAAGTGTGAACGTGAAATAAATGGCAGCCTAAATAGGGCCTGACACACAGTACAGGTCAGATCTGATGTCCCAGTACAATAATAAAACATTATAATACAATAAAACCCTCAACTACTAAGATTATATAGTTTAAATCATACAAGCAGCACCTTGACACGGTATGTAACACAGACCAATGCACACAGCAGTGCAGAGTGTCAGTCAGTCATTAACTATGCTCTCATATCTTAAACTATCTACCGGTGGCAGGTTCTGCTAGGCAGCACTTGTTTGCTAATGCATTAGAAAATGACCTGGATTGGTTGTGCGTTTCAACACGCCACACTGCTAAAGAATCTGAAAAAAAGATCCACAAGGAGCAGCGATGAATTCTGCTCAACGAAACTCTCTTGTTCACAGATTAGCCAGAGGCAAGGAAAGTTCTACACCCCCACAACAGATGTTATGTTGGGTCCCCACTGCAATGCATGTTAGACTACGACTTGACATAAAGACTTCTAAATTAATCCGTGGCACAAACCCGTCTCATTCTTCATTATCTTTAGATGTACTACTTATCAATAAATTTGGGGTATATTAATACTTTTTTCAAACTAAAACTGTGTCAAAGCACTCAGCTCTGTTCACTAGATCATAAAATGTTTGTCACATTAATTTTGCACTCACTAAACGTCTTGGTTATTTACTATCGAACTCCGACAACAATGGATAGCATAACCAGCTTCTGTTTCAGAGAAGAGGCCACTGGCTGGATACAACATTAAGGGGACAAAGGGTGCCATATTTTTTCTATTGAATAAATAGCAACAAAAACTAAATAAACAACCACAAAAACACTGTATCTGTATCCACTATCATAATTGTTATTTTAAGCATTGTTATCTGTGCATCCCTAAAAAGAAGTCAAGTCTGTGATTATGTCTATGTTTGTGAAACTGTCTAACCTGCATTAGACTAATCTAAGAGCAAAAAGAACTGACTAAAACTAAAGAGCAGTCTAAAATATCTTTGTAAAAAAAGGGCCCAGGAGCTTACAGTGCCCCTAACAACAGTTTGTATTAAACCTAATCTAACCCTAACAAACTAACAAAATGTGAGATACAAATAAGTTTATATGAACCCAGGCTCATGTAAAGGACATTACAGCTTTTACTAAATTTAACAAACATCCCAACTGTATGTGCGGTATACTGACTGGAGTTTAGGAGTAGCATGGTATTTATGGTGCCATTCTTCAAATATCACAGCTACAGCGACAGATTGCCTGAAGTTGTGACGGGTCAAAGGAAAAGTTAGGTCAAAGCACTGACTGACACAGCTTGTCAAGCAAAAGACAAGACAAAAAAAAAAAAAAAAAAAAAAAAAAAGCAAAAATACCGGTTTCAAAAGAAAACAAAAACCAGATGAAACCATTTATCTTCACACAGCATTGCAACATAACAACTCTGAAAGATACTTCCATTAGAGACAGAAAAAAAGAGTCATGATGTACTGTAGTCTAAAGCAGTGAAAGCAAATAGACACGACTAAGAGATGATGAGTTTTGCCCACATCATGCATGCTAGACAGTCCGACGATGTTGAACTACTTGAGACTCACCTGGTAGAGCTTGATGATGTGGGGATGGTCCAGCATCTTCATGATCTGAACTTCCCTGTAAATCTTCTCCAGGTTCACAGCATCCAGTTGGGTCTTGTCGATGATCTTAATGGCCACCTGCAGAGTGATATAGCATCGACAATACAACTGTAATCAGTCGGGTTCTCAATAACAAACAGCTGAATCACTGTAATAAGATTGCAGTAAGATACACCTCCCCACACTCACATAAACACTAGTGCAGACAGCCATTTAATATTCTCCAAGAGGCAAAAGGAGACACTGTGTTCTGAGACACAAGATAAATACTTAAAATACAGCTCGTGTTGAAACCTCCATAAACAGCCTTAAAATTTGTGCCAAATAGCATGAAATATCACATGAAGGTACAGCAGAGGCAAACACAGGCCTCGTTAGATATACACACATACTCTCGGTGACACGTACATGTTTAAATCGCACACTCACAAGTTCAACACACTTGGCTTTTATTAATGATGTCCGGTAGGTAACAAGGCAATATTAACATCGCTCCTTCAGAGTGTCTCATAAACAGCATTTCATCAGACTGATCTGAAGTGTTCCAAGCGTCTGTGAGCCAAGCTCGAGGAGTAAACAACTTGAGACCCCGGTTTGCCTCTCAGAAATCACACCGCTGTCAGATTAAGCTAGAAAGACTATTAATGAAAACAGGACAGCACTAACAGAAATTAACTTTTGAATGGACTGTTGTTTCAGGTACAAAGGAGACTTGAGCTGAAACGATTAGTTGTTTAGTCGATTACTTGATCAACAGGAAATGATTCTGCAACTCAGTACTCAACAAGATTATCCACTTGCCTGGGGCAAGTAAAATGTCATGTCAGACCAGTAAATCTAGCAATTCAATTGTCTAACCAGGCACGTAGTGAAAAAGTATTTAACTATTTTGATTAATCATCAAAGTCATTTTTGATGCAAAAAAATCCCCATATTTCAGAGGCTAAAAACTGCTTTCCTCCATACTTACTGTAATATTAAACAGAATATCTTTGGTTATGGACTGACATTTAAACAAGACATTTAAAGACATTACCTTGGACTTTGAAAAACTGGGAAGAACAGTCTTCTCTATTTTCTGACAATTTATAAACACTGCAGCCTTGGATGCCAATTATGCCAAGTGAAAAAAAAACAATGTTGAACCTTTCAACCTTTTCAACTATTTTGATAAAAGGCCTATACCTAATTTTCATTCCTATTTTGGAGCCAATAAACAGACTGAAAACATGAATATGACTTTGGGGAATTTGTGATGGTATTTTTCACCAAAGGACTACTCAATTACCTGAGAAACTACAGTAGTCAATTGTGAGAATAATCGTTAGCTGCAGCCTTTGGTGAGAGAATAAAACAGGATCTAGGATGGCTGGTTTGAGTTTGAAGGTTTACCTGACACCAAAACACTGCACAGCAGTTCATAATACTGTCTGTGACACAAGTTCTTGCTCTATCACACTGCTGATCCTTTTATCCTCCATCTTGACTATCGTCAGGTAAATACCAGATATACCCTGTTCAGGAATGTGCGATTGCCTGTATTTGACTAGCAATCACACTGCTAGCTGACGTCACCCAGTGCTGCTGCTGCTGACACCCATTTTAATCCTCTTTAGCATATCTGCAGTTAGCACTTACAGTCAGATGTGCAGTAATGGGTGTTTTAATATGTTTAACACTCTCCATTATTATCTCCCTTCCCACAGCACAGACAGGTATGCAATTTGGTGTTAAAGCCTATGAAGAAATCCAAATCTTTTAATGGCACTCCAGTTACGAGTCGAGCCCTCCAGGGCATAAAATTTAAAATGACTGGCCTTGTACAGAGGGATTACAGGGTACTTAGCATGGAAAGATCTGAGCTAACTGATTACATTGTCAGCTATACTAACACACACACAGCACAAGACTTCTTGCAAACTCTGCTGGCACAAGGTCATTCGAGGACAATGAGCTACAGGGGAATTTAGCTTACACACAAAGTAATGGGAGCAGAACAGGGCAGGAATGTGCTGCTATGATCAGAGATGGATAAATGTACGACAGACAGGACCACATGGGAACGGGCCAGCACTGTGTGAACCCACAAGCTGCAATATGTACATAATGGGATGAATGGGTCAGTATAACACGCGGGAGCCATGAGTAGAAAAAGTAGGTTATGCACACACAGGTACACCTATCTAGGAATATGCACACAGATGCAGCAGATCTGCTGTTTCATGTGTCATTACACCCTGGTTTTCTCTACACATGCTCCAGACTAACATCCCTTTTGCCCTGGCAAGTGCTCAAGACAGATGGCATCACATAAAGTTGATAGCTTGCCTCTCCAGCTGACCTTGGCCACTCCAACAAACAGCCCAGCTCTAGCCGAGCCAAGCAGCTGCAGTGCTGAGTGACCTCTACCAAACCAGTGGCCTGAAAAACAGTAACAACCATGCATGTTTTCATCCAACTCCAATATCACACCGGCTGAGGGATAGGTGCAGACACTTTGTGAAATCACCTGGTGTAGTGTTTGGCTGAAATTAAAACCTGCATAGCTGTTAGTGTTACATGGAGGCAGATTACCTGGCTAGACTAACACTGTGCCACTCTACAGGCTTCAATAACCAGATTAGCACGATAAGACTCTTAAGAGCCATTTTCTTGCCTAGTTATTCATTAAACCTACCAAGGGCCTCGTCCTAATGATGTAAATCTGTTTTTCTGTACAGTGTGATTGCTCACGTTCGACGACAAACAGTTGGAGACTCTAGAGATCAAAGATCAAAGTGTGCAAGTGGGTTTTCAAAAGCCTCTCGGCCTATTTTTCTAACACTCCCCCCCGTCTCACGCTACACACCATCTTCACACACAGACTGGACTCTAGGGCTGCACAATTAATTGAAATATTATCAAATTGATATGTGCCCAAGTGCAATATTCAAATCGCTGAACTTCCAATTTATTGATACAGGGATTCTGCAGGTTTCATTGTTGAATGTAGGCTAATGTAAGATGTATTTCATGTCCATACTGGCAAAAAGTAGGCTATATGCACAGTTAGCATTAGTGTTTGTTTATTCAATGTTGTTTTTGTTTTGTAGTTGTCACAGCATGATCAATAAGGCCACAACAACCGTTGATTAATCTGTTGATTATTTTTTCTATGAGTCATTTAGTTATTTAGTCTATCAGAAAATGGTTAATGTCAATCAATGCTCCCCAAAACCCAAGATGACATTTTCAAATGTCTTGTTTTGTCCACAACCTACAAATCTTGTTCTCTAAAAGTAAGAAGACAATTTTTGATACAAACAAATTACTCAAACCAATTAATGATCAAAATAGTTGGTGATTAATAGTTGACAACTAATCATTGCAACTCTAACTGCAATTTTTTTAAAACCATATGTGCGCCCTAATCTCACACAACACAGATTCTTCACACACAGACTGAACACACTTTACATTAAACGCTTCTGTGTCATTACAATAGAAAGTCATGGCACTCGGTGGTACTGCTAAAGAAAGGCCTCACTGTAGCGAGCTGACATAAAACTATTAGTAAACTCACACAAACCAAAGCCCTGTTCCCTCTGTGCTCATGCTGCATCGCCTAAGAGTGTGCAGTGCTATTTGTGATGTCTCTCCAAACTTAAGTGAAGACCCCCAGAGCAGTGCCAGTCAGTGGATTGCTGTCTGCTGCATGCATGCATGCAGAACACTTTGCTTTCCAATTACAGAGCTCTCTCTAGCTGGCTGGCATACCCTGCTCTTCACAAAGCTCTCGGCACTGCTGGCACAAGAAACCACTAAATCACATCATTATTTGGATTACATAATGGGACCACCGACCCATGCTGCATGCCCCAGATACTGGGATGTTTACACCAGGCAGCCAGACTCTCAAGTTGGTGCACTGTGGTGCTACTGTCTGGGTCAGTATTATCAAAAAGGAGTACAGGTGTCAGAGGTGGGAGTAAGTCACTTATGTACAAGTCACAAGCAAGTCCCAAGTTACTGTAGTGAAAATCAAGCAAGTCTAGTTGACTCATTGCTCAGGTCAAGCACAAGTACGTAAGTCATATGAAATTCTGATGATCTATCACCGTGTCCACATTTAAATCAGTTAAAAGACAGCAGTCACTGAATTTTATTTCCAACATTAACAGCTAATGTTGCAGCCTGCTTAGACCTTATAAATATTACTGATATTTGACATTCTGTTGCAATCAATAACAAGCCTTGAATGAAATGTTATTATTTTTGGACTACCCCCCTCCACGCTAGCTGGCACATGTGTTGGCCTCTGCTAATGTGCCTAGAAAAATTCAAATATTTAATTTAAAAAAAAATCAAGTCCTCTCAAGTCATCTGCCTTAGTATAAGTCAAGTCATAATTACTTAGCATATCGCACAATAAGTTTAAGCTCGTGAGTAAATTCATAAATGTAATATCAAAGAGGCTTAAACACGATAATTGCTACAAATGCAATATCTGACAGCAAAAGGGCAGAGGTCAAGGCAGGAGACACCCTTCATAGGGAGGTGACCCCCAAAATTGATCGTAGGGGTACAGAAAGTCTCAACCTTCCACATATTGACTATGGATGCCTGAACATGTTGGGTTATAAGTATTTAGACAAAGTTTGTGTAATTATAACAATATGTGCAGGGCTGGGTATGAAACTTTGACACTTTTATGGCACCGACTGAATTGCTTCAGTACTTTCAAGTATTGCAAAATGTCTTGTCATTTTATATCAAATTTCAACACCTTAGGAGTTAATCTCCAAGTTGTGGTTTATTTTTTATGTTGTAAAATAGCTCTGAGTGGAAAAATGCCAAGCTGCTGAAACATAAAACTGACGAGTTGAACCACACATTTTAAGTTTAACCACTTATGGTACGTAGGTTTAGCCAATACTTTTATGTTACAAAACTGCTTTGAGTGTGTAAAAATTAGATGAAAAGTAAAGCAAAAGATTTGTACCATAATATGTAATGTTATTTCCATTTTGATAAAATGGATATTATAAAACTGGTATGGAAAAAAGTATTGTTCAGGAACCAGTACTTAAGTAAAGCTATCACTGCTGGTACCAATATTTAAATTTTCTTAATGATACTCAGCCTTGACTACATGTTACAAAATTTGACTCTGTTAACACATGTTACTGCTGTATAATTTATTTTGTAACATATGGAACATCAGATCATCCATCTCTGCTCTCTACATCTTAGCCTTTCTTTCCCTCAGGTGAGGGTAAGAAAGGCTACATGATATAAGAACTATGTCAAAGTCAAGTCTTTCAACAGTATTAGTCAAACAAGTCTCAAGTCCTCAAATTTGCGACTTAAGTCATGTCACTCGAGTCCTCCACCTCTCACAGGTGTATGTATGTTGCTGGTGTGCAAAGAAAGCATGCATGTTTACAGTTTGTGTTTCCCAGCAGCAGCAGCAGTAGCAGTGGTGGTGGTGGTCAGACCTCTTATTACTGGCAGTGATGGTGTTGGCAGGGGGGGGGGTTAAGGTGCAGTCAGTCATTGCTCCTGCTGTACCTGCAGCAGGATTCAAACACACTACCAGCTGTTGCTCCACACACACTGACTGGAGCCGCCGGGGCAGTTCAGTTACTTGATCCAAGTTTTTATTAGCGCATGATGTGGACAGCATTTTAGTATCTCTGCTTTGAATGTCTGGGGTGTCAACTAGTGCATAAAAGTTATGTAACTCCAGCTGAACAGTAGCATAAGTTAGCTTTGAGGCTAACTAGTTCACCCACACTGACTCACCTCGGTCTTGGTAATGCGGTGTCGGGCCAGCTTCACCACCGCGAAATTGCCCTTTCCTAAAGTGCGCTCGATGTCGTAGAAGCCCACTCGGACGGGACCCCGTATCTGCGGCTTTTGGACACTGTCAGCCATGACCATGCTGTTCTGGACTGGGACTGTTTGTGGACGAGTAGAGGAGGAGGAGGAGGTAGCCAGACGAGCAGAGAAGGGGACACACGGGGGGCTCCAAACCAACGGCTACAGATAAAGACGAAAGAAAAACAAACCGCCCGCCGCCGTCGCTTCAACCGCCGCCGCTGCCGCCGCTACTGCTGCTCGAAGCGCGTCCATTAAAAACAGACAAAGTTGATTTCTGTGTCGCCCTGCCTGCCTGCCAGCTTGAACGCCAATGTGGCGACACTGTCCGTTACGATACGAGGCAGGCCATTTGCTGCTCCGTCACACCACGTTCTCCGGCACAATAGAGCGATAATATTTCAGCTTTGAGGTGCCTCTATCAGCCACACAGCAGCACACGAGTTGACTTGCAAAGAGGCATCATGTTCTCTGGTTGACGTGTATTGACGTCAAAGCCATAGGGGTATTTGTACAGGGGGCGGGGCCACCGGGCCGCTCCACACTTCAGTGCCAATTGGTTGCCAAGACAACCAGACCCACCTCTTACGTCAACCGGTAAAATTGCTATTCTGAAATCTGTTTGCTCGCCTGCCCTCCTTGATTGCACGCATAGGTAACTTTGAAGTTTTGCCCTGCAGGTGTTTAATAACGCTTCTGTCGGCTGCGGGTGAAAAATGCAGACAGAAGGGTTAAATTCAGGTCAAATCAGCCTGAAACTGACCCCTTTCTTTACTTTCTCATTGTAATATGCTCTGCAAGGATGCATGGAAAAAATAAACAAAACAATTTGCTAGGTTTTAAACTAAAAGAAAGAAAAAGAAATAAACATTCCACAGCGTGTCAACTTTTAGTCATATAATTCAGGAAAAAATGCAATATGCATAACAAATATGTAATATATGATCATATATAATCTTATATAATGTGACATGCAGGATTCACATGTGAAACTAGAAATTTTATCAGCCACAAAAGACGCTTTGGTCAGCTACATAACAGCACCATCTGTTGGCGAAAATAGAAAATTGAAGAAAGGCTTCATATTTCCTTTTTGCTCTTCTCAGTACAGTTATGTTAGTACTTTTAGTTTTACATTCACACACATCCAGTGCAGTGGTTCTCAAATTGTTGGGCGAGCCCCCCTTAGAGCTATTGCAGGTGGTGCGTGGAGGATCAGAGGAAAAATATGAAGTTCAGAATGAAATTTAACGAATATGATTTATGTAGGGAAAATAAACAAGTGTTTGTTGGTGCCATTGTGCTGACCTTTATTACTCTAAATGGATCATGTACTAAGGTCCCAAAAGCACTCCTAATTATATTTATTTATACATTTTAATTTGGGTTAGCAAGCATCTAAATATTAATTAAACTCTATTTGATTTCAGTTTACATCTACAAACCTGGATTTATTAAACAGATATTTGTTTTTAATTGTGCAACAGAGCTCTGCTTAATTTGAAATCTGGATTAACTCAATGTAGTTAAACTCTGATTAAAACTAATTATATTAAATGAATATTTGTTGTTGCAACCCAGTCTAAAATTCATCTTGGATCATTGGACCAGTTGCTTCCCCTATCATTGTTAATGACTGATTTAATAAAAGGGGAGTGTGTGAACTTTTTTGGGATCCAAAGTGATGGATGCCAGAAAAAGTTTGAGAACCTCTGGTCTAATGTACCACACACTCTCTCTACACACTTCCACAAATACAAACGCATTTGAATATACCCATATTGTTGCATAAATTACATAATTCAACCACAATATCTTGAAACCAAACTTTATTTGACACTCAACAATCTTGTCATGTTTGCGATATGGCCCACATTCACACCCAGGAGTTGTTCTCGTCAGCTCATGCAGTGAAAGCCTAACACAGAACAGTGGTGGGTTACTCAGCGGGCAGAGCGCAGAGCTTTTGCTCCGAAGGCCTCTGCTGTCACGCATAGACTTCCTGAATGTAAGAGTTCCAGATGTGCTTTTGGCATTTCCTGTCTAACATTCTCCAAGAACACACTCAGCCTCTCCTTACTGGGCTTGCAACATCTTTCCAAGACACCGACCCAACAGCCCACTCAGTACACACTCAGAAATAACAAAGGCATTTGTGTTCAGTAATGTATATCCATGATTAGTTTACAAATGTACAAGTCAGGCATGTGCTTTTACAAGAAAAACACTGATGAATAAGTCCATGACATGTTCCAAAAAGTCTCTGTCCTGTCAAATCAGTGGGAGGGTTGAGTTTCTTACACAGTCAGGTGGAGTCGGGAAAGCCCACGGCTTTGAGGTTTACCGGGGTCAGCATAGTTCTGTCATCAGTGTTTCCGCCTGTACTGTCCTGTTCCCTGACATCAGAGTCCAAACAGGAAGCCTTACATAGGGCCGACACCACGCTGCAGATTTAGAGAAAGGGTCAGAATAGTCCCTGAATACACAGCCAACAGAATCTTTTTGTCCTTGTGTGTCATAATATGATGACGTGATTGGAAAAAGGGTTGAGTAGTTTAATTTTGGACTGTTTACAACATGAGTAACCTTGTGTGAGTCCTCAAAACTTGCACTTACTGTATTCCCAGGGTTAAATGTGCAATCCACTCTGCCAGATATAGCAGCACTGACCTGACTCATTTCCGCTTATTTTGAGTTCATCAATGCCTCTGAAACCTGTGAAGTTACATAATTTGTCAAAGACTTTGTCTAGATGATGTATCACAAAGACAAAGCGCCACCATAAGGTTGACATTTGTGGTTTTGAGTGAAATGTCTCAACAACTATTAGATGGGCTTCCAAAAAACTTGGAACACACGTTCATCTGCCTCTCAGGGTTATGATACCTTTGATGATGGCTTAACTTTTCTTCTATTTCATGCTTTAGTTTATGCCTGAATGTCTCATCAGCCTCAGCTGTACTTGAAATTTCAAGAATGGCTCCATCTGCATTGTTTTCCAGGTTTTTCAAATGGAAACTCCCTCTCAGCCGTTAGCAAAATCAGTGACGTAGGTTAGAGCGCTGATGCCCTCCCCTCGCTCAATCTAAGCGGTTTATTAGGAGCAACGTCATCATGCGAAAACCTATGTCAGGTCACTGGGGAAAATGTTTTTAGAAGGGCTTGGGAAAATAGCATTTTAGTAGAACATACATACTTCAACCAAAATTTGATTGTTCTGATTTGAATACATAAAGAACACTGCTGGGAAGCAGCATGACATAAACAGCTGTCCAAAAAAAAATAATGCACCCACCCTTTAAATGACCGTATGCTTAAAAAACAAACAAACAAACAACAACAAAAAACTAATATGATGAACATTATTCCTGTGAAATATTAGCATGTTAGCATTGGCCTTTGTGAGCATGTTAGCATGGGGTCATTCTTGTGTTTCAAGGGTCCTACGTTCCTCATATTTATTTGGCGCATACTGTGACATGACAAAGGTTCCTGGTTTCCCCAGTTCCATATGGCACATAATGGGATTGGGTTAGGGGTTAACATGTAGGACACAGGGAACATAGATACGCTCCCGTTAGTGTGTTGATGCATTTAGCACAGCCTCATAGAGCTGCTAGCATAGCTGAAGACCCATTTTGTTTGATAATAAAATGTATTAAAAAGATGCTATATATATTATCATTTTTAGATAATCTATCTATTACTCTTGTATCCAAAACCTGCTCAGATTAAGATTGATAGACTATTTGAGAACTCTCTATTACTGGGGTTCTGGGAAGTTCGGGGCCTAAACATGGAGTCACAATTGACAAAACTTTAGGAAACTCTTAAACTCTAAAAATATAAAGGTTATTTATTTTTAAGGACTTTTAACATCAATATAGCAGTAAACTATTTGCTGGATAAAGATAGAGCTGCATGTATTGTACCCGAGCTTCTCCGTTCTTTGTTTTCGTACTTGGTCTGGCTGCGTGTGCATGTTAGTCCCTTCCTGTGAAAATGTTCACCCTCCTTGCGTTAATAAAGACATCAACAGATTGATCTCCGACATAGCTTTGTAAAAGCAAGATGGCAAAGGGCAGTTCGTAGCGCTCAGCTGAAGGAAATCACATTCAACTGAAACGATAAAACTTGAGCTACCTCAAGCATATTTAAGGCCTGAGCACCTCTGGTGCCCTTAGTGTTGCTTGAAATGGCCAGGGCTTAGCTGAGGTTATGCCTGAAAAAACACAGTTTATTTCCCAGGATTCCCAGGAAAATTGGCCTCTTTTCCCAGGATAGAAAAAGTCTCATTTTCGGGAAAAATATTAAACCCTAGTCTGAACCTTGTGAGAATTCAGAGCTTCTTTGACTGGGACAAATCAGGCCATGAGGCCGCGGCTGCCAGCACCCCGACTGGTGTTGGGGTGTGAGGGCCCATTCAATGCTTTACTTGTTGTTACCTTGCATGGATTTGGGTCACTCAGCAGATGCAAGAGATCGCTCTTTACCAAGCTGAATAGGTTACTAATGTACAGGAATACTTTCACATCTAACTCTGTGATTTAAGGGTTTATTTCGACCAAACCAGAGTTGGTGACTGTTGGAGCAATGGAAAGACTAACCAAGATGGCATTTGTGAGTTTTATATTGTTTCTGTTGAGTTTGAAAGAGGTGGGTTTTACGGCGATCTGTGAGGTAAAATGACAATGGTCATTGGTCAGTGGTTGTCAATCGAGTTTGGTGCCTCTGAGGAGAATGATATAACAGCTGTTTCTGGTTAGATGAAGTTGTGACGGACACGTTCATTTGTTTTTGTCTGAGATGTTGTGCTCTAGTGTGACATCTAGTGACAGTGAATGTCTTATATAGAATCTTTAAGCATTAATCTGACTTGAAATTTTGGATGCTGGATATTCAGGATGAAACACTGGAGGCACACACAGGAGATATGCTCAAATAACCAGTCCAGGCTGACGCAGCCACGTGTTCGGTAATCCTGCACCACACAAGCAGCCAGTGGGGTGTACACGAAAAAAGGGACGGAGAACATTGTGTTCCTCTGATCTACCTGGGTCAGATTCATCAGACCACATGGGCATCAACAGTGTTATCCATAGATCTCATTTTCCACCCAACCAGTCTGTCGGCTTTGAGCTTTGCAGGTCTCATAGATATCGTTGGTCACAAAGACGCTCTCCCTGTCCACACATGACACATTCTCATAATCGTCACACTGGGAGTCCGGGGAAGGAGCGCAGGGGTACTTTGTCATGATGGCTGCTGGCATGCTGCTGCCCAGAGCAGTGTGATGCAGTCTGGTAACGTCACTACAGGCGTAAGGTCCTGGTGTAGCGTAAGGAGAAGCTGTTGTTGACTTCCAAGGTTTTGATCTGCTGGGGTAGCTTTGTGTTACTGTCTTCCTCCTAGATATGATAGAAAAACATTAAAGAGGACTGCTGGGCAATCACAACATGGTTTAAAGGAAGAAATATCAGTGAAATAATGACATTACAGGCCACATTAAGTGAAATAACACAACAAACTGTTGTAAAGAATAAATATAAATATATTATATACATCTATTTGCCATATTGATGAATAAATATTCCATAAATGAATTATAAATAGATATATTATTCTGAAAAACAATCCACAACAATTATATCTTCTTAAATGCTTCTCTTGTGCTGTTTTATTATTCTGCATCAAGTGTTTTATATTTGATGTACAAACCCCAATTCCAAAAAAGTTTGGACACTGTAAAACATAAGAAAGACAGAATGTAATGATTTGCAGAGCCTTTTCAGCCTATATCTAACTGAATGCAGCATAAAGACAAGTTATTTAATGTTCTAACTTATCAACTTGTTTTTTGTATTCTGAATTTGATGCCTGCAAGGCGTTCTAGAAAAGTTTGGACAGGAGCATGTTTACCGTTGTGATACATCACCTTGTCTTTTAACAACACTCAGTAAGTGTTTGGGAACTGAGGACACTAATTGTTGAAATTTTGAAATTCTCTCATTGTTGCTTGATATACATCTTTTTCAAAGGGAGACAGTTCTGGACTCAGGCAGGCCAGTCTAGTAACTAACCAACTCTATCATTACGAAGCTGCAGTGTTTTCTTGGCATTTTCTTGATGGATTAAGCAGCCTTGGCCCTTACATGCAAAGATTTCTCTGGATTCTCTGAATCTTTTAATGATATTATGGATTATAGATGTGAAATCCCAATTCCCAATTGCAATTATGTGCTGACTTTCCCAGTCTTTTGTTGCTCCTGTCCGAACTTGTTTAAAAAATATTGCAGGTATCAAATTCATTATGAGTGTATATTTACAAAAAAATTAAAAAGATTATCAGTCTGAACTTTAAATATCTTGTCTTTGTGCTGTTTTCAACTAAATAGACGTTTTTAAAAAAAAGATTTTGCATTCCATTTCTATTTATGTTTTAAACAGCACCCCATTATTTTGGAATTGGAGTTTGTACAACAATATGGTATGGCTTTAAGTGTAGCAGCTTGTACTTTTCTGTTTTTACCTCTTAGTGTGCTGTCTGTAGCAGAAGAACCCAGCAGCTGCAAACAGCAGCAGCAGCAGAGCAGGAATAGTTGCATAAAGGATGTAGGAAACATACAGGGTGTCGTCTGAGAGAGACACTGCAAAGAAAAGAACATTACTGTGCATGAATTCTTTTGAGATGACTTAACATGACTTTTATCTTCCACCCCTACACGATAATCCACTCAATATGTACTCACCCCTATGCCGATGTGAGGATGGGTGAAGAGCTACAGTTCACAAAACAATCCTGGAGTTTCAGCAGAAAACAGGGCTGCAGCCAAATCCGGTATAATGGCAGTGAATGGCGACCACGGATAAAATGTAGCCTCCCAGGTAGCATGTAAACATGGCGTTGATGTATCGCAAGACCTCGTATATCTCTTAATGGACGCACGTGTGAAAATATCGTGAGATCGACGCCATGTTTACATGCTACCTGCTACATGCTACAGTTGACATTTCGGCTAAAAACATGGCGTAAATGGCGTCTTTTGTGGTTGAATTTTAATGTCGAGGCTCACGGACACTTGGATTACACCACACAAGCAGGATTGAGACAGTTTGGGTTTGTTTTGTGTTCTTTTTTTTAACTTTTTATCCATGGACTCAAATCACTGCCATTGGCTGCAACCCTGTTTTCTGCTGAAACTCCAGGATTGTTTTGTGAACTGAAGATCTTCACCCATCCTCACATCGGCATAGGGGTGTACATATGTACATATTGTACATATTGAGTGGACTATCGCTTTAAGTATCAAGAATAAAATATGAAGATTTCTTTTCTTCTTTTCTTACCTGATGACTCAGGCTCTATTTTTATCCCCTCATCACTTTCTGTAGTTGGGACTATGTTTGGCCTCAGGGATGGAACTAGAGAAAACAAATTAACAAACAAAACAAACAAATCATCAGTTGATTATGACAAGAAAAAAAAGATGCATGACATTATTTAACTAACCATTAATTGAACTTTTCTACCAAAAGAAAAACAAACAAAATGTGAGAGTATGATTTAAAATATTGAAAGTATCATCTATAATAAATGCCATGTATTGTGCCTAGTTGTTTAAATTTAGCAAAACTAATCTATTTTAAATAAAAAATTATGTGTATAGGTTTTCAATATGTGTTGATTCACTTTTTGTTAAATAAAAGAATTACTATATTTTCCTGAATAACACGTCCTTTATTCTTCAAGGCTAAATGCTTTTGACCACATGTGACCTGCAGATTATACAAATGAGACAAACCATAATACATTGTGAGGTCTTCATTTACACTAAAGGAAGGCAACAAAGTGGACATTAAAAGTAGGCCCTACGTGTTACATAGTAGTGACGTGGTGGTTTAGTCTGACTTTTCTTGATCTAAATATAAACACATCTGCAGTACAGTACAGTTGTTATCTGTATCCCACAGAAACATTATGCCTACATGGAAAGTATGTGTGAGATAGTCAAGAGTATGTTGTACCTGCATGTGCTGTGTTCCCTTCCCCAGTAAATACTGGTACTTTTTCTACAAAAGACAGAGAAAAGAAGCAAGTAAGTTAACACAACAACAAGCCATTCAATCCTCTATATTTCTGTAACATTAAGTAATCGATGCTGCCTCTCTCAGAAACTAAAATAAGAGAAGATAAAAGCTAATAAAATTAATCAGTTAACTAAAAAGTGAATAATCTTTCAGAGGAGTAAAATGTTTAAAGTAAAATATATGCTTAAGTTTGTTAACTGTTATATAAATCCGACCACAGTGGTTCTAAAACTTTTTCAATAATGTACCCCATTTGGAAAATTTTTGACATGAATCTCATTAAAACATATTCTTCCTGATACTGTTGCTATTTTGATGGCTCTGTTTTTGTTTTTTTCAGTCCTGAGTCAGTGTTTCCATTTGTATTACTGCCATGTTTCAATCACAAATCCATTTTCTTTATTTTGTCAGTCATTCAGGACTGAATTGACAGTGTACAGCAGTTAACAATTGCATTCAAAATAGGAATATTGAGTGTAAAATGTGGTTTAATTTAAGTTACATTTTTGATTGAACTTGGAATTATGCATGACAGAGATTTCTAAATCAGCATCCATCAATTGTCCATAACCGTTTATCCTTGACAGGTCTCAGTGGGGCTGGAGCCTATCACAGCTGACACAGGGCAAAAGGCAGGGTTCACCCAGGACAAATCACCAGTTTATCACAGGGCTGACACATAGAGACAGACAACCACTCACGCTCACACCTACAGACAACTTAGAGTTATCAGTTAACCTATTACACTGCATGTCTTTGGACTGTGGGAGGAAGCCAGGGTACCTGGAGAGAACCCATGCAGACACAAGGACACACAGCCCTGCCCCTGCCACAAACTCCCCAGCCCCACAGGACTGGGGGATCTGAACTCAGAACCTTCTTGCTGTGAGGCAATAGTGCTAACCACTGCACCACCCGATAAACCAATATTTACCCCAGAATAACACTTATCCCTTATCCCTACCATAGACATACGTGTATATATGGACGCCGTATTGTTGCTGCTATATTGGATCAGGCAAGACTGGCCTGTAAACAAATACAAGTAAATGGTGGAGCTGCCTTTTCTTAGAGAAAAAGCACTATAACATTTACATTTCTCAACCGATTTAATAAATCGTTTTTTATTCAATAGTTCAGAAAACCCCTTTGTTTAATACTTAATGCAGATAACAAACCTTTGAAAATAACATGTCTAATTGAAATTGGTTGAGAAGTGTAAATATTTTTTATCCAGAATGACTGCAGCTCTCCCATGTACATGTACTTTTTTACAGGTCTGTCTTTCCCAGTCCAGTATGGTGGTGATGCCGATGTATCGCAACAACGTGCCGATGTAGTCAACGTGGCGTCTGTGTGTATATGGGTATGTGCAACTAGGGCTGCACAATTATTTGCAATTGCAATATGGTCAAGTGCAGTATCCAAATTGCAGAACCAAAACCAAACTGAATTTTTTTTGGAAAAAAGTAAAGATTTATGAGAAGAAAGCATTATAATGAAGTACTGCAGTGCTGCATAGATGTTCTGGCCTAAAAATCTTGTTCTCCTGATGAAAGAAAACATGTTTGATACAGACCTCAGTAACTATTTTAATTTCTGATTTCAAGTTTTTTTAAACATAAAAACTGTAATGCAAAGCTGATCATTTCCACTAATTGTATCACAATTGCAATTTCAGTCAAAATAATCGCAATATGACTTTTTTTTTACCAAATCGTGCTGCCCTACTTGTAGCCCCATTTGAGAAATCCACTAGGCTCATTTAAAGTTTTGTATTCAAAGCATTAAGTACACCTTAAACACAGGCAGATATGTATTTTCAGGTTGCCTGGGAGCAGAGGATTACAGTAATCCAGACCACCAATATTAAAATTGCACATTACTTGTTCAATGCTAGCTGTTGACAGAAGTGGTCACATATCAGTAATGGTCTTTGGAAGATAAAATTCTGATTTTGTTGATTCAAGAGCCAAATAAAACCAAGAGTACCAAAATGTCAATAGTTCCCAGCACTGAGCAGCCAGATACAACAGTACAGTGTCTGTGATCTATGGGCTCACCTTCTGGGTATTTGCAGACAAAGTTGTTCTTGGAGTTGCAGTTGTCATCATTCCACTGGAACAGGAAATGACCTTCTTCATCAGGTGGTGCAGAGGGCTGGTGGTACAGAACCGCACACATTTCACCACCACACGATGGCTCGTCCCAGTGCCAGTTCCTACAGCAAACAAGATGCACAAGTTTAGAGTCATATCACAGTTAAATTGCAGTATTTTACCTTATATTTGGATTCCTCATTTCCAAATTCTTGAAAAGGACTGTAGACATTCCATCACGCCCACACAAACATCCCTTAATCCAATAATCTTTTCTACTACGGCCTTTTTCCACTGGTATTTTTAGTGTGCTGTGTGCGGCCAAAACATTCATATATAAAGAGTGAAATGTTAAAAAAAATTATAAAGACCTGAACTTGGCCTTGCTCCCATCTAGCCAATAGTACTGTGAGGGGCAACCTGGGCTCGTGGTCCCTGCTCTGTAGCGCTGTGGGCTGCGGCGAAGCCCGATCCAGAAATCTCCGTCTCCAGCCTGCAGCTGTTGTATGAATCTCTCCATCAGTCGCTGCTCACTTTCTGTTTCGATGCTGAGCAGCTCGCCTCCGTCCAACCTGCAGGCCTGCCTGGCATCCTCAAAGGTCAGCCTCCGCCTGCTGTCCTGGATGTAGGACACCTTGTAGCATGGGCGCTCTGTCCCGCGCCGACAGATCCTTTGGCCTGGATGCACCACAGTCAGGATTAGAGAGATAACAAGATGATGAGTGCACAATTTTTAATGTTTGCTGATGACTTCCTGTGGCGCACACGTGGCAGGATGGTTATGAACAATCTACAGTATCCGGACAAATTAGGAACCAGATTTTTTTTGCCAAAGTCTGGCCACATTTTCCTGCAGCGTGGGTAGGTTAAACCATATGGTAGTGAAATTACAGTATAAAACCTATGTTTTAAGAGCCCTAAAAAGATTTGTATTTTTCTGGATTCGTCCTGTGCCAATCAAAACAGTTTTGAAGCTGTGGTGCACTGTGACAGACAGTAAAAAGAAACATTTTGAATATATGGGTCTGAAATGCAGTGGTTTGCTGAGGAGGCACAATGAGTAGGTTAAATATTGACTGAAATATGTTAATTATGGCTTTTCACGAAGGATCTTTGATGCCTAAAGACCTCTTATCTCTGTGACTTCTTAAACTTTTTTATGTAAGTTTATTTCTCTTACCTGTCTTTTTAAAAGTTCATTATGTAGAGACTTTGCTGGAAGAAGTATTTGGGTTGTTTCTTTAAGTAAAAGTAGTAACACCACACTGTAAAAATGAACAATGAAAAGAACTGCCTGTTCTTCTGTGTCTGTGTCTGTGTTCCACTATTACATCGGATGTTTTTGAATTAATATTACTTCTGCTTTAATGTGTATGTAGCATTTTACTGATATACAAAGTAAAGCTAATTTTAACTACTTTACATATTATTGTTACAGCAATGCATCATACTCTATAAGATCATCATTTCAACTGTTGCTGTCCTGTGAGAACCCTGTATCTCTAAAAAGTCTAAAAATTTGTGGAAAAATGTTTATCAGAATTTTCCAGAGCCTAGAAGTCTTCTGATTACTCCCTTTGTCCAGCCAGCAGTCTGAAACCCAAAGACTCTTCATTTACTGTCATAGATGACAAGGGGAGCACTAAGTACTTGCATATGGGAAGCTGGAGATGATGCAGACATTTTTGCCCCAAAAATGACTGAACTGATCGATTGATTATCAAAATGGTTGGCAATTAGTCTTCTCCTGATCAACTGATCAATTAATCTACTAATCATTGCAGCTCCACCGCCTTGGTTAATCATGTCAGGGTTAAAGGGTGGAGGTGGAGTGGACTGGAGGGAATAAAACAAGAAAATGGGGGAAAAGAAACTGTTGACCTATTTCCCTAGTTTTGTCTTGTGTCACTTTTGTGATTGTGCTGTTGCCTCTCTTATCTTATATAATCAATAAAAAAAGAGATTGCTAAAAATATAGTTAAGTAAAAAGTACCTCATTCGCCTCTGAAATATTGTGGAGTATAAGTATAACAGTGAATACAGTCAGGGTTGGGAGGGTTTCTTTAAAACTGTATTCTGATTCAGTTACTAATTAACTGTTAAAAATGTCTAATCTAATCCAGGCATCACAATATTAAAGTAACATAACTTGATTACTTTACATTACTTTTGGATTGCCTCTAATGTTAGCGGTTTGTCTGTATAGCTAAAGCTAGCCGTTTGTATGTGTTGCTACCATTAGTGGTTGGTCTGTGTAGTTTAAGTTGGTGGTTGGTCTGTGTAGCTAACGTTAGTGGTTGGTCTATGTAGCTAAAGTTGGCGGTTGGTTTGTGTAGCTAATGTTTCTGGTTGGACTGTGT
>JAJHUR010091093.1:0-14457 GCA_027495735.1 Lutjanus campechanus
TGTGTGTGTGTGTGTGTGTGTGTGTGTGTGTGTGTGGTGTGTGTGTGTGTGTGTGTGTGTGTGGGAGAAGGCAGTTAGGTCAGACCACATCTACCTCCAGCTCTCCTCCCTGATAACGCAGCAGTTACTTCCTCTCTCAGACTCTCTTCCACACACCGTGCCTGTTTTTCTTACCTTCTATCCTGTCTGTGTATCTCTCTCTCTCTCTCTCTCTCTCTCTCTCTCTCTCTCTCTCTCTCTCTCTCTCTCTCTCTCTCTCTTCTTACCCCTCTCACCACTCCGTGCTATCCCACCACCCCCCAGGTCTTTAATTAATCAGAATGAGCTAGCCTCTGGGTGACCCCCAGAGAGCTGCTAGTTAATTTAGATTTACTGCCAGTGTCCAGCTGAGGGCAGATAACACTACAGTAGGAGTTCTTCCTCATGGAGGTAGGAGGAGGAGGATGCTGGGCCAGCCTTCTTCTTCTTTCCAAAAAAACAAAAATGACTTACTGGGCTGTTAGAACAGTCTATAAAAGTAAAGTATGAGAGTGAGAGCAAGTCGAGCCAAACAGAGCTGAATAATCACATCCAGCACTAAAGCCTCTACTTCACTATCTGATATTATTTGTCGCCAAATCTTCCACTTCTGCCTCTGCCCACTACATTTCTGCAGCGGTAGGAGTGGCTCTGATTTATTAGACATATATTTTAGATTATAGATTATATACACATATATAAACACATACAGTGGATAAAGCTGTGGTGCAGGTTAAGCATAAGTATACACGCTATGGTCACTATATTTCCAGAGGTGCGAACAATTCAGTACAGTGAACAGGTTGTTATATAAGGGATAATGTACGGGTAGCAAGTCATTATTGTGAAACTTATTTCTGAATAATGACCTGCTGACCTGCTGATAGGCAGGTGCAGGTGGCTTTGCTATCTTAAATCAGCGCAGTTGCCATTTTTGCCATGTCTGGAAGATAGCAAATGAACTTGTGCCTGGTATGCCATGCATAGGAGGTCTAAAAATGAAGGCAAAATGAAGGTATGGCTAAACGCACTTGCTATCTTGTGTATGGCACATTGGGGTAAAAACCACTTGTGCCTTAGACCAGCTAAAACCTGATCGAAGTGCAAAGTCTGTAGTGCAGTCAGTCTGTCACCTGGCACATTTGGCCGAAGCACACACACACACATCTCCAAACTCACCAAACACCTCCAGTTATATTAAACAGCATGCATGCATGTGTGTGCACCTCCAAAGTTATTCTCTCTAATAATGAATAAGGAATTATTATTACAAGTGTAAAGCCTAATAAATTTCAATAGACCTGCAAAGTCTATTCAGGGATGTCTTATTGAGGTGCCGCTTCGCAGCCAGTCTTGCCTCTACCCCGCTTCTCACTCATCTTCCCCGCTCTTATCTCATATCTGCATGGCTTTTACATTTCATGTATTGTATTACTTTTTGCAGGCGTTAATGTAAACAAAACTATCTACACACTGAGCCGCTTTGGCTGCTTAAAAATCTTTTCTCTTTGTTTCGTTCTGGTAAATCTGCCGTCATGCTGCCACCACTTATGCTCCTGGTGCACCTGATGACAGCTAACTTTCTGATTGGTTTATTGCATGTTCAGCCTAAACTCACCTATGAATTAATCAGGGCGCTTGGGCACAGCTGATAGGTGTATCCGGCTGTGTGCTGCTGGCGCAAGGGGCAGGACAGGGCATTGTACCCCTGCGCCCCTGGCACAAGATGGAACAGGTGGATTTGGACACGCGAATAAATTAAATCCACTGCACATCACACTTTCAACTTTTGCTTTAAATCAGCGTAAGATAGGGCCCAAAATGTTCATCCTAAAATGATTTTAGTGATTTAACAATGATTTTATTGTTCTTCCAGAGTCTGTGATCAGAACTATGTCCACTGCAACAATCTGTTCTTCATAACAGTAGTCTGTTATACAAAAATAACGGACCTTGGAATCCTGTAATTGACCAATCAGAATTGAGTATTGAACAAATTTGTAATAATGACCTGCTCACTGTACATTAGCCCTTATATAAAGAGCTCTTCACCAAATGTAATGCCATTTTAACAACAACTTACCATTCTTGGAGCAACTTTAAATGTTGACTGAAGTTGAAGGTGTGTGCTCATACTGTGCTTAATTACACTTCAATTATTAACATAAACCTAAAGGACCAGTTTATAGGATTTAGTGGTATCTAGTGGTGAGGTTGTAGATTGCAAACTGTTGAATACCACTTGCCTCACCCTCCCCTTCCAAGCTGTAGGAAACTACTGTGGCCACGAAACTCACAAAAAACGTGACAGACCGTATCTAGAGCCAGTGTTTGGTTTGTCCTTTCTGGGCTCCTGTAGAAACATGTTGGACTCTATGGAGGAGGACTCCCTCCCTCCATAGATATAACAGGTTCATTCTAGGGTCATGAAAACAGGTGATTTGCAGGTGATTATACACTAATAAAAATATACTGCACCTTTAAGCCTTGGTCTACTGCAGCTTCAACAAAGGGAGAATTTTTAAAAATGTTGAAGACACAACCTCGATCAGCAGCCACTATAGCGTCACACGAAGCACAGGAAGTTTGTCTGTAGTCTGCAGAGCAGGAAAGGAAAGATAAGCAAACATTGAAAACTCTTAGATGAACGTGTCCTTCAATAATACAGCCCACATCTGACTGTGATAATGCTTACTCCGATTACAAGCTTAATCAGCCAATCATAATCAGAACACCCTGTCTACTTGGGCCTGCATCACTGCCTTTATCATATATGGGCAGATATCTGCTCCAAAACAGCAGCCTCAGCAGGCCTGATCATTGTGATCTCTGTCTTCTCAAGTGTGATCTGAGGGCTCCTGACAACAGCAGCAAGAGCCAATCAGCTTCTCTCCTCTTCTACCCAATCAGCTACTACCCTCTTAGTTTTTCACATCCTCATTGTATATGCTGTAATCTATGTGTGCCTTTATACTCAGTGTGTGAATTTTTAGATTGGTTTGGTGAGATTGTATAAACTACTGCATCAGTTGTTGGGATGTCCTCCTCTATGTGTGTTTTTCTGATGAGAGGCTGGTCTTATTGCTGGGATATATGGCTTTAAAAATAATCTTAATTCTATACCACAATATACAATATATATCTTGATATATACATTTTCTCTAAAATAACACACTTTAAATTCTCAGGTAGTGCAAACATATGATGATCTTATAGAATATGATGCATTGCTGTAGATTGATGCACCTAAACAGTTAACATGAGCTCAAGTTTAAACATCTATAGCAGTAAAATACTCATGAATACAGCAGTGATATTAATCCAAAATCATCAGATATAAAAGTAAAACACTGACAGGAAACATTTTACTGCACAATGAGTAATGCTATATTTACTTTTGACACCTTCAGTACATTTTGCTATAATGCTTAGATACTTTTGCCTTAGTTAAGTTTAGAAGTAGATATTTTCAGCGTAATGCTGAAAGCCTGAAGCCTTCCCCTTCTGGAAGGTGGGCTTACAGGTAACCTGTGTGACGGACCTCTAGAGGGATTTGTTGTGAAAGTGAGCTAGCTAGTAAGCCACTATAAGTCATGCTAAAGACAATTAAAACAGCCTTCTAGACCCTTTTCAGTGCTGGAAGCCATGATCAGCTTATTTTTTTGTGATTTTTTTTTTTCACCCTGGGAAAACTCACAAAGCTGCTAAGCAGCTAACCTAGCTTTTCACTGAGCTGCTCTGCTGTGAAGAATACAGGAAGACTCTGTAGTAACGTCACATAAACAAGGACTTTTTATTTCTTTTCTGTGGCAGCAAACACAACACACAGCCTTATACTGTGATCTGAGCTGATCTACACACTTTATGAGTGACTAAGGTAAAGTAACTGCCCCTCAGCAGAGACCAGTAAAAACACTGAAAACTACAATATGACAATATGGTCATCTGTTATATTACTCATTAATTCATACGCGAATATAACAAATATAGTTGATATATCAACCAGCCCTAGCTGGTTTCTCCTAGAAGCAAAGTTGGAATTACTGTGATGTAATAGTGACACATAGTGAGGAGGTAGAGGTGGATGGTTTTGAACACAGCCTTAATCTGAGCCTTAATCACAGACGTGGCAGGTCAGAGAACTTTCATTGAATTATTTTTGTAAAGGTTGTATTCTAGAAGGCACTGACAAACAATGTCATCCTAAAGATCAGGGCTAGTGATGTCCGGATCGCAGTCAAAACCAAGGACACTATGGTTAGTCTGTGCATTGGGCTGCCCGGGTCATAAAGAAGAGGTAAATATACATTCTGGTCAGTAACAAGTGGATTGCCAGTGCGTCAAATAGGGTGAAGCATCTGTCATCAAGAAAGACGCTGTGTGCCTTTCTTCACAAGGAACAGCAGCATAACTTCATTGATTATTTAAATGTCTTGACAGGATCAGTCAGGATCTGATGTTCATCGAGTGCTGTGCTGATTTTTGTAAGCCAACCTGGAAGCATCTCTCTGTTTCCTTAGATTTTGGATTAGTGGAGAAAATAAGCTCTGTGGCAAACAAACATTTGTTCAGCAAGATACTCCACAAATGAACAGCATTTTTAGGATTTTTGAAGCGTAAAGCTAATTTTAGGCTAGAAATGACCCACACATGACTTCACACAGTCGATTACTGTTCTGTAAAGGTCACAGTCCAGGTTCATACAGTGAAATTGTTTGGAGTAAATCCTCCTGATAAATCCTGAGCTCCATCAGAGCTGTCAAAAATATTATTTCAAAAGTTTAATTCTGTTTCCTCTGAGGAGCTTCCTCTGTCCTGTCAAATTAATAACTACTGTTTTTAATTTCTAGAGGACTAGAAGGGCACTCAGAAAATACAGATCTCCGCCAAAGCCAAATGCCCTCTTGCAATGCAAAGGAATGTGAAAAACAGTTTGTGATTCAGATCCACTCCAAAATTTTAATGGGTTCTTCCTTGGCCCATGCTACACCTCTCCACCAAGTTTCATAAAAAATTAGGCCGGTAGTTTCTCTGTAATCCTGCTGACAAACAGATGAACAAACATCACAGAAAACATAACCTGAAGGTAATAATTACTTAGATACAACACACAATAATGCAGTCACCTGGAAAGCTTGTGCCAAACTTAAAAGGCAACTTAGCCCACAGTGACCATTAGAGATGTGATGCAGGTCTGTTAGGGTGGGTGGCGGTGGATGTTTTTGGGGCGAAATGCTTACATAGGTTGTTGTAGAAGGTAATGACTAACATGTTCCTGATTTGTGATTTAATTTGAAATACTTGTTGAGTTTGATGTTACTAGACAAATAGACTCTAAATAACAGAGTCTGAGTTATTACACTAGATGTCTTAGGTCGCTTTCACACCAGAGCTGTTTGGTTCGCTTTAAACGGACCAGAGTTCGTTTCCTCGGATAGTCCGCTTCATTTGGGCAGGTGTGAAAGCCCATCTGAACTCTGGTGCGGACCAAACAAGCGAACTCTGGTCCGCCTGAAGACGTGGGTCTCGGTTCGCTTGCAAGTGAACCCTGGTTCGGTCGTATGGAGTGTGAAACTCACCGGACCAAACACCGGACCAAACACAGGACCAAATACACGTAGTGACGCTATACGCAGTGTGTACGAATAAATTCAATGGTAAATTATGCGTATTAAACAAATTATTTTCATAGGTTTACTAAAATCATGTATTCTGTGCTAAAATACAACATATCTCATCTGTATTTATAATATAGCATTATTCTGCATCTCTATTTACAGCTCATTAGTCCTTACGTGAATGTTTACTGTTGCTATGGCAACAAGTGACCGCTGACATTAGCAGTTGCCAGCTAGCTTAGCTCAATTGTCTGAACAACAATAACCCATAAATTCACAATTTGGCATATTTAAACAAAATCAAATCACAACTACCAACAGTCACAGTCCTTAAACTCTGAGCTCATATGTTGTCACATGTTAGATCGTCAAAGTTAGAAAAATAACAGAATCAATCCCTGACAAGCTACGATAGCATTATAGGAACAGTTGCGTTCACTAACGTTGTAGCATTCCTTAAAATAATGTGACGAAGCATGAGGGATTTCCCCTCCTACTTTGTCCAATCGACGAGCGCCCCTTTCAAACCACGTGATGCTGCTCAGAAAGTTTGGTGCGCTTCAGAAATCACAGTGTGAAAGCAGAACTGAAACAAGTGATAAATGCAACAATGTTGTGACTTTCAGCTCCCCAGTCGAACCGAGTCCGCTTGGTCAGGTGTGAAAACGACCTTAAAGTCTGTATGAAGTCTAAAGTTGCTGTTGCTGAAAACGTGTAAAGACTGAGAACTATGTAGCACTGAATTGTGGAGTTAGACCATTAAACTGTTGTTCACCACTTCTTTGTTCAGGATTTTTTGCGCGGGCCTCAAACATGTCTCAGTGACGTGCCAGAGCCATGGTCCGCCAACACTATATAAGCCCCACAAACCGAGCAATACCACCTCCCCCTGGTGTGACAAACTCAGAACACACATTTGTTGTTACTTTACACAGTCTTTAATAAAAATGGCAGCTAAAGGTGCCCGTATACTCTAACATAAGTGTTTGTCAGATGGTCCAACAGCCTCTGAACCCCAAGACGACTAACTTTCTGCAACTTTGTGAAAAAACTAAAACTGACAATTACACCCACTGAGAAAGTAACTTCTCTCTGAAACTGTCTTTTTAAAATTTGTCAAACAACTATTTCTGTCACTTTTTATTCTTGCAACACTATGAGTGCCTTCTAAAGACTTTCTGAAAACGTGCACTCTGTGCATCACTTTAAAAGCTCATTGTGCCGCCTTCGTCTCTCGGATAGCAGGCTTTTCACACTGCCTTCACAGAAGGATTTTATTTACAGGAGGTTAAAGACCCCCCTCCAATGAAAGTCACATTTTTAATCTTGTTAACACGTCAATGTGGTGTTTTTCATGTTTTACAAGACATATCAGGAGCAAAATAAGCAGTGAACACCATGTCAGAGCATGCCTCAAACAAACAAAAAACCCCAATTCAGTCAGGCTGGATATATGATATCATAAACTTAAGGAGCCAGTTAATCGAGGGGGTGGCACTATGCATGTCATTAGCAGCCATGCCCAGTTACTGTGATTAGCTAGCAAAACAGCGGAGAAGCCAGGTGCAGTTACTTAAAAGTTGGGGTGGAAGTTGTGGGATGTGTGGAGAAGGTGGGGGGTATTTGCATATTTATGAATCCTTCGTTACTAAATGAAATATCAGACACAATGTGTGTGCAGAGCATTTTAGAGTGTTTAAACCATGCCTGGAGGTGGACTTTAACAAACTGCAATCTTAGAGAAAACACTTTTTCCAAATTATACTTCTGGTAACCCAATTTGGATTCAGTTCAGTCACACACTGCTGAATTCAACTGAAGCTCGTGCCAAGAAGGAGTAAAAACCCACACAGATGGAGAGCATGAAGAGGTATTTTGCAATACACGGTTCACTCTTTGTTGGTTAATACGAAAAAATCAGTTTGAGTTTGACAGAGATGACAGAACGGAGCACTAAATGGACTTGATGAAGATATTGTCAATAAAGGCTGTCTGAATGGAGTTTATTCTTCTCCACTTTCCACCTTTCACAGGCGCTTCCTAATGTGTCTGTCTCCTCTCCACAGGGCCTGTATATCTTCTTTGTGTATGCTGTTTACAACAGTGAGGTAAGGAGGCATTCAGTCCATTGTCAGTACGTCTGCCTGTCACCACTGAATCTGCAGAATCTCAGAATGTATCTTTGTAAGGTATGTGAGGCTGCCAGCCTTTTGGACAAACCAGTGGGTGTAAACGCTGCTTCTCATTTAGGTGAGGAATGCCATAAAGAGGATCAAAGAAAAGAGGAAGGCCTTATCTTTCACGGTTAGTGAGTAAAAAGCACACAGCAATGATCGGCTCCATCAGTACGCTACACAAAATAAAATGTTTATTTTACTGGAACTCTGACTTTGCTTTTGTGTGGGCAGTTTTTTAGTATAGTAGTAGACTAGTACACATATTAGAGTTTTTAATAAAATCATCGCTGTGCATCATTTCTGATTGATTTGTGGCATATTTTCAGAACTGTTCCCAGCCAACCAGCTTCCTACCCTCCCAGAGGGCTCCAATCACCTCCTGGGGCCGCAGTCCTCCGACCCCCTCTAGCCCTGAGACCAGTGAGACCTCTGGACCCCCCAGCTCCACCTCCACATCCCTGGTCATCAAGAATGGTAGGCTGCTTAACCTGGGGCTGGTGTGTGTGTGTGTGCGTGTGTGTGTGCTGTACTGTATGTGACATGGCCTTCACACAAATATGCAGTTTAAGTTGCGCTTCGTAAATACAGAGGGAGGGATTGGGTTAGATCTGGACAGAATTTTGTCTCGACGGGCTCAACTTTTCAGGCACAATTAAAGCTCTAGTTCCTACATGAAACTTTGTTATTTGGTGATATACAGTATATTGACTTGAGAGACACCTATTTAAATGAAAATCTGGATTATTACTTTAAGATCGACCTAAATAACTGATAGAAATGAACATCTGTCAGAGACAAGACTATCAGTCCAACATTTTCTATCAAAAACTAAAAATTGTTTTAACAGGAAGGTAAAGATTTAGAAGTTTACACAATCTTTACATTTTTTTGTCTACTGCCATAATTAAGGAAAGCACAGTGACCAGTTTTATCATAGTTTGAGATTTTCACCCTTTAACTTTCTGTTTCCAAGTTATTTTTTCCTGACTGGCCCACAGCAGATCCAGTCAAGTGTGATATGTTAGAAGCAGCCAGTAAAAGAGGCCGTTATGTTATTTTTCTGGATCTCTAAACATTAATTACAAATCTCCCACACGTATTCACGGCTCATACCACTGCTGATCTTTTGTTGAGCTGACAGCATCAGGCTGTATAATATTTCCTCACACACAGACTTCCCTTTTGCAGGATAAATACACACTCGCAGTTCCAAAAATATCTTTTCTTCAACCATTTCCAGGTATCAAGGTCATTTATTTATCATTGTACAATACAGGTTGCACAGTGAAATAGAAGTGCTAGTTCCTTCATGCTACACACACATAGATCATATACACAGATAATTAATAGAGCAGGGTTAAATATATATTAAAACAACATATATAGTTAGTTTTTTATATACATACACACATGTAATATACATACAGTATAGAAGAATCTCGTGATGTACCAGATGTTAACAAGCCGCCATTGCTGCAGTGGTGTCTCCCTACAGTATGAGTGTGAATGAATGAGTTGTTATAAGAAGTTTAGAGTTTTCTATGTTTAGACTTACTTTTTATGTAACGTCTAGGAAGTTGTGAAGAACCTGTGCAGTTCAGCTGCTCCAACAGTCGAGTCAAACTTGTCTGAGACCAGACAAGCTAACCTATAGAGATTCACTGAGTGTTCAGAGGACCACCATGTGTCATGGTGGATCCAAAATATTGACTAAAGGGAGCTTTGTTCCTGAAAATCTTAAACACCTGATGAAAAATGTGAATTCATGTATGTTTTTTAAGACATATTACACAGCACTTCGTCACTTAAATGTGATGAAGGTGGTCCATTTTTTTCTCTTCTCCATTATACATTTCTGGCTGTTGTCACAACCAACATCTAGCTATTTTGTGAAATTTTAAGAACATTAAAAGGAACCTTCATCAGTTACTGATAGCCGCTGTTTAACATCGTCAATCCAATTATCCCAGCAAGTAACAGCAGACACAGTGTCTAGAGGGGAGCCGCAACATCTCGTGAGAGTCAACATTTTGAACAAAACCATGGAATATCTCGCAAGAGTCGTGCAAATTTGGGGTTCCCTTCTAGTCCCAACCAGCGGACGCCATGACAGACGGACACGACATGGCACTGCAGCGATGGCGGCACTGCAAGGTGGATTTGTCTGTACACCCAGAAAATAATTGTATAGTGCATTTTTTGAATTTGCGTCAGGCTGAATGTAAACAGCAGCAACAAGTTGGTGACAATATGGATGTCTGGGAAACATTATCCATCAGCAGTGGCTGTAAACACAGAGTCCTCCTCCCCTCCTTCTGCTGGGGTCTTGTGCTCTGCTGGCTTGGAACATGGTCCGACTGACTGGGGCGTTTGGTGTGGCTGTGTGGTGGGAAGTCTTTGGTCGTTCTGCTGCTCTAAATCCAAACCTCCCACTTCCTTATTCTAGCACCTATGAGTCTTTTTCTGTCACAGGTGATGTGTGTTTCAGCAATTAAGCTGAAACAAAGTGTAGCAAAATTTGAAGAAGCTCCTGGCCGCGGTACCTGCAGCACGGTTCAGCTGCAGAAAACACTTTCTTCAGAGCCCCTTTACTTTCCTGACATGCACAACGTGCAAAACAGTCAGTGGATCAGATCTTAATTAGCTGCACTTTATGCAAATCAGATAAACTGCAGCTGGGCTCATTTATAGCTGTCGTCTTAGTAAATACCTCTCTAAATTGAATTTGCTGGCAGTAATTTGTGACAGGCTTAGTAAATATCCTCCTATTGTCTAGTTTGCACCCTCATTCTGGATTCCATTGTGTCCGTACTCATTCTTGAGAACTGGAACAAAACTGTATTTTGAGAGGTTTTTAATTTTTACTTCAATTATGCTGGAAAATATATTTTAAAAGATCAAACTCTTGGCTATTAAACCTTATAACCTTGTAGAGTTGACAAAATGTTGAATTTTTTTTCATTTCACAGCATAGTTGTAGTGAGCAGCCATTTTAATTTTTAAAGTTGCTCTGAGTTCTCTTAATGCTAATAATCAAAATACACATTTTTAAACCATAATTCTCATTTAGCTAGGGGCTAAGGGCTACGGAGTTTTGTACAAATCTGACAGAGTTGATGGAAATCTGAGACACAACTTTGAAGGGTCGACATTTTCATTAAAAATCCATTTTAAAAGAAAGTTAATAGCACATTTTACATCTATGTTATCAGCAGGCATTGTTAGTTTTAGATTTTAACACATTTTTAAACTGTTTGAAGTGGTAAATTCTTGTCTGGGACAAGGCTGTTTTCTGGCACAGAGTTCAGCAAAGTTTAGAAATTTTAAAAAAATTAAGCAAACCAGTTCTTAAATTATATATATTTCTAGGAAATGGCTAGAATACTTTCAGGATGTGGTCATGTTAGAGCTGTCCACAGCACGGGCGAACAGAGCCAAAAGCTCTACACTGGACACATGGAAGAGAGCCGCTTCGGCTATAATGGACCTGCTCAGTTCAGGATGAGGGCAAACAGTAGGATTGTAAGACACTAGACCGAGAGGGGAGGAGGGAGGGAGGGGGGATGCCGCCAGGGGGAGGGAAGGAGGGATATGTTAAAAACACTTGCACTGTTCAACCTTGTTATGTGAAATTGTGATTTCAATAAAACAGTTGTTCACAAAAAAAATTATATATATTTCATAAATATAAATTCTTAAGAAATTACAGACAAATTAGAATTTGCCCCAGATCACATAGATATAAATGTCATCATTTGTTTTTGTCCTCCACATGTCACTTTATACACATAACATCAAATCAGACTCTTTATGTCTTTGTGTCTCTTTGTTTCAGCATTTCAGCAAAACATTTTCGTATCCTTATCTTAAATTTCTCTTACTTTTGTTCGTACAAAGGCCTCGTACGAACACGCCACGTCACATTCAGCAAACGCTCCAAACTTCAAACTTCAGATACCCGCGTAAATGATCCACTTGTGCATATTTGAGGGCACATGCATGATACTTGTAAACTAGCATAATTAACGTCCCAATAATACCATATATGGCTGCACTTCCTGCCCCATTAAATAGGAAGTGGTCGTTCATGGTTCATTCGTCCTGCTTTCAGAGATCCACAAAGAAAAGTCTGTCATTTTAACAGCGTCAGCAGTGGAATTAAAGGAGCTGCTAAAGCACAGAAACGTGAAAAAAAAAAAGTGGTGTTAATGTCGTGTTACTTAAAGGTCGGACTGTCACTGAAATAAATAAGAAACTTCTCTATTTGAAAATGGCTCCAAAGAAAAAAAAATTCGCCACAGCAAAGCAGTCAGTGACTGCAGCAGGAGGAGGGGGTCAGGGGAAGTTTCCTTCACAGAGATAGAGGACAGAAGAAGTGAGGATGTTCCAATGGACAGAGACTTTATAAACCTACACCTGACAGTCTTATGTGTGATTTTACAATTATATTATGATTTTAAATGCAGTCAAACAGGATCATGTCAACATAGTTATGAAGTGTAATTTATTTTTCAAACTCAAAATGTCTTCATAGTGATGAAATAAAAACTTTTATTTGGATACCAGCAGACTCCTCTGACAGGTCCGGAAATTGTAAACTGTTTCATGTCTGAAAGGAAATTGAAAACATGAGAAGATTGGTGAATGCCACAAGTTCTCTGAAATCCCTCGTACACACCACAAATCTGTTCATACGAGCGGTTCTTGCATGAAGCCCAGTGACTTACTGACTAGAGGAGAACAGCAAGTCACCATAGAAGGAATGAGACTCTCCTCTGCACCTTCACTGCACTTTGTGACTGAAATAAGTCAATGACGAGTGACAAGACATCAGATTGAAGATGAAGCCATTTCACGTCATGTCATGTCTCACTTTTTTCGCATCAGTGGCAATCCATCCTGGAGACACAAGGACGTTACTAAGTGACAATTCTTTAGAAACAAAAGTGCAAATAAAGGGGCTCTGAATATAGAAAGGACTAAAATGTTTTATACTGACTGAATTCTACAAATGTTCCATTGTCATGTTCATATTGCTGCATTTTTGTCCCTCTGTGTAGTTCATAACGCTCTCTTTGTATTGTGCTTTGTGTTGCTTGTACACTTTGGCCTTGCAAACAAATATGTTGGTCCTGAAAGAGCAATGTAAACTTTAAATACAAACGGGCGTGTTGTTGTTTTTCAGAGAGCTTCAGAAAGGAGAGCTTTGTGAGTTTCTCTTTAAAACCTGCATCAGGAAACCAAGTAAGTAACATACATGTATGTATTATCACTGCAATGTTGTATATCACACTGTTTAAATCTGACTGGGTAATGTGTGTGTGTGTGTGTGTGTGTGTGTGTGTGTGTGTGTGTGTGTGTGTGTGTGTGTCCTCTCTAATTTAACAGGTGGTCCAGCTGACTGGGTTTAAACCATCAGGTACGACTCTAACATCACCTCATAATGTTCATGAATCATTTGATTGTCTATAGACTATATCTGACAATTCATAAAAATACCTGCATATTTTCATAATAATTTAGCTGAACTTGAACTACTCACTGAGCTTATGCAAAACAAATGTTCAACAATTTACATACAAATATTCAACAAATAAGTAGTAAAACATTTCATTATTCTTTGTTAAAGGGATAGTTCATCCAAAAATGAAAATTCAGTCATCATCTTCTCACCCTCATGCTGATTGAGGGTCCTGTTTAGTTTTTTAGTCCACAAAACACTGCTAGAGTTTCACAGTGTTGCAGAATCTCCCAAACAATGGAAGTGAATGGTGACCAGTTTTCAAATGTAAAAAAAACAACAGAATAAAAACATAGAACACCTCCATACTGCTCGTCTGGTGTAATCCAAGTCTCCTAAAGACCCAACATGACAAGCTGACTAAAAAAAAACATTATTTACACCATGTTTGTAGCCTGAATCTTCACTGTAGATTTTTAGCTTTCAGCCATGTTCATGTGCACATGAACACTGTCTGAACTAGGTGTGTGTGTTGTGACAGTGTGCAAATGGCATGTTTGGACTTTAGCAGACTTGGATTATGCCAGACGAGCAGTATGGAGGCATTTTATGTTTTTTAACGTTTGAAAACTGGTCACCATTCACTTCCATTGTTTGGGAGATTCTGCAACACTGTTTTCCTGTGAAACTCCAGCAGTGTTTTGCAGACTAACAAAATAAACCCAACACTCAATCATAGGAGTGTAACGGTATTTGTATTCGTCCCGTACCGTCACGGTACGGGGGTCACGGGTCAGTACACACAGTCACACGATGAATACATGAGTGAGTAAAAAAAAAAAAAAGTTTTCCCACACGACCGATTTATACGAAGCTGGCGGGTCTTCCAACTCCACATGCTGCATCGCTTATCGTTTGTTTTCGTTTGTAATATCTTCGTTTGTTTTTTTGTACCTGCTTCTTCTTCTTCTTCTACTTCTTCTGTGGTAATGGCAGTCGCTGGCAGCTTTTAGGCTCATTACCGCCACCTAGATTGGAGTCAGGACAGTTGCTACTTGACTACCTCAGTATAGCACTACTGTTTGTTTGTTTTCCTCTGTATGAACAGAATGAATGTTAAGAGAACCCTCCTAATACATTTCTTTTATGTTTTATTCTATTTATGTTTTTACTTTTATAACAG